>VMDO01011916.1:0-64568 GCA_007922755.1 Pedetes capensis | reverse complement strand
CTGATGGCTCCTTTAAGAATGATGTTCCAGGGTGACATTCCTGGCACTTCTGCAGGCTCTTTCCATCAGACCTGCATCTCCCAATAAAATAAATGCCCCTGTCCTGCTTGGCTACCCTAGCTGAATTCTTACAAGTTAAAATGAATGGAATTGCTTGGATTTTCTTTTCTTTCTTTTTAAAACACTAACATTTTTCCATTCATGTATCCCAGTGGGTGGCTTCCTTAAAATGGTCATCTCTTGTGTGCCTTGTGGGAACTTGAAATTTCTGCTCTCCTTGACTCTACCTCTCTCTTTCTATCGCTACACATCAGTGTGACTTATTAAGAACACAGAGAGTTAAAAAGGAAAGTTTGGTTTAATGTCCACGCAGTCTGAACAGTTCAGTCCATGTTGTTTTTGTTAAGTGCCACCGAGTTGGATCCAACTCATAGTGACCCTTTGTACAACAGAATGAAACACTGACACCATGCCATGCACAGGATCTTTTTATGTTTGAGCCCATTTTTGCAGCTACTATATTTCTTCTAATTTTGAATCATGCCACATCAGCAAAAGGAGGAGGAGCTTTACTCCACTCCCATCATTAAGCTGGACTGTACTTTGAGGAGGCAACCCTTCTTCAGAGTAGTATTTCATATGAATGGAATTGTACAATATGTGGACTCTTGTGCCTGACTTCTTTCACTTAGTATGTTTTTTTTTTTTTTTTTTTTTTTGCTGTACTGGGGGTTGAACCCAGGGCCTTGCACCTGCATGCTTTGCAAGTGCTGGATCACTGAGCTGCGCCCCCAGCCCATTTTTATTTTCTTACTTTTTTGAGACAGGGTCTTGCTAAATTACACAGACTGCCTCTGGTCTCAAACTTGAAATCCTCCTGCCTCTGTGTCCTGAGCTGCTGGGATTACAGGCGTGAGCCACTGCACCCCATGCTACTTAGTATGTTTTTGAGATTCACCTTTCTTGTTGAATGTATTGGTATTTTGTTCTTTTATAGGTGAAAAATATTCTATTATATGTATATAGTACAATTTATTCACCCATTCAGTCATTGGTGGATATTTGCATTATTACCACCTTCTAGCTAGTGTGAATGGTGTTTCTACAAATGTATATACAGGTGCCTGTTTTTAACTTGTTTGAGTATATACCTGGAATGGAACTGTAGGATCATATGGTGACTCTGTGTTTAACTTTTTGAGGAACCACCAGCCTGCCTTCCACAGCTGCTGTATCATTTTAGATCCTCACCAGCAATGCAGGAGGATACCGTTTTCTCCACATGCTTACAGGCACTTGTTAATTTTGTTTTTGGTTTTGTTTTTCATTTGGCCATCTACTGCACCTACTACAGCGAATGGGAAGTGGAAACTGTCTGTGGTAAAACCATAATTTTTCAATAGTCATTATATTTGTAATTCATCTTGTTGTCCCCCTATGTATTAATCAGTCTCTCTTGTCAGCATGCCTGCAGCCGTAGCACTGTGGCTTCCGATCCCATCAGATCTCGGAAGCTAAGCAGGATCAGGCCTGGTTAGTACTTGGATGGGAGACTGCCTGGGAACACCAGATACTGTAGGCTTGGGAGAAGGACTCAGCAACCCCTTCCCAAAAATCAATCTGCCATTGAAAACCCTATGAATAGCAGAGAAGCATTGACAACAGTGTTTCGCCTGTTGTACGTAGGGTCGCTATGACCCAACAACAACAACTTGTCAGCAACTACTTTGTTTTCAAATTGCTCCTATGGCAAGTAACTATGTGATGAAACCCTTATACAATATATTAATCTTTAGTTAAATTTCGTTTTTCCTTAGCAGAAGTCTCTAGGAGTAGTCATTTGATTTATCAGGTGAGAGGTCGTGTAAACAAGAACTGACACTGGAACTCAGATTATCTAACCCTCAGCCAATGCTTCTTTTGATTTTTCTGGTCAAGTTGAGCCACACCTTCTGTGGCAGAGATATCAAAGAATAAATGGAACTCAGCAAAAACAGTGGCTTCTTTAGCACTGAGTCGAATGCTCTGTGGGACCGACGATTCTCAAGTCATTTCTAGTACTATTTTCACTCACTCTGCTTTACCCTAAATGGCCAACGGGCTATGAACACAATAAAGCACACAATACATGTGTGCTCACATGTATTGTTGCATCCTGGGTGCCTTCAACAACCTCACACCTTTTCACATATAGCCTTCGACAAAATCCACCATAACTCCATCAATTCTGCATGTGCTGAATGGCTCAGAGAAGGGGTTTCCAAACAATTACACTGGGTCAGTTGCCCTTTGGTGACATTGTTCTCCCACCTCCCTGTACTCCATGCCTGGGTATGAGAATGAAAGGTAGATTTGTGATGTCATTGGTAGACCTCTATTTAAGTGGCATTTTCAATGAGGCTTGAGCCGGTAAGAGTGTGAAATCTAATGGTACATTTTGAAATTTTTAGTGAGATCCCAAAAAGAAATATATCCAACCACATACAGTGCATAAAACTACAGTCTGTTTCCCCTCTAATTGGTAATAAATGTAAATGTTTAGTTATGCCTGGCTAGGGAGCTATGAACAACACATCTGTCTGACTGCTTTTTCAGTCTTCACAAGGACTGCAGCATTTATACCATCTGTAGCCTGTGGAGGAAGAAAGAGACAGGCAGAGAGGGAGGCTGAAATTGAGAGAATGGATAGCATGAGAAGTAGGTAGGGAATTGACTTATTCACCAAATATTTACTCAGTGCCTCTCACGGCCTGGGCACCCTACAAGGATGCTGCTGAGTTTGAGGGAGATAATAAATTTCTCTCTCCCCTCCCCACTAAATTCTAAATCAGTTGATGGGATGGGGGTTTCAGGCCAATACAGATATAAATGTCAAGTTTATTATTGAAAGCAACTACCGGAGAATGAGGCTTTGGTTGTAGTAGTGATGGATTTTCTAAGTGGAGTCTGCCATTAAACTGGCCTCCATACACAGATGGTCAGCATTGGAGGACTGAAGGGTGGAGGTGGGCAGGGCACACACTATTTCTTTCTCTCCAGGCCTGGCTAGGAGCAGACTAGCAGGCTCTCCACAGGCCAGCAGGGCCCAGATAGGAGGAAGAGAAGAAGAAGTGACTACAGGAAAGTCTTCCTTCTAACCTCAGTCAGGTGAGCAAGAGGATAACAAGGAGGAGTCAGGACATACCAACTCATGCTGTGGATCCCTATGTTAGTGTCATCTGGATCTTTAGCAAACTCCGACTTAATCCCTTCCCTGAGCTCACAGATTCTCATTTCTTTGGACTGATATTGGGAATGGGCTTTTTTTTTTTTTTTTTTGCGTTCAGGCAATTCTAAATGTGAATACAAGGTTAAGAATCATTGTCCTAATAGGAGGGAAAAGAGAGGGAAGGAGCCACCATGGGCAGCCCCACACTCTTGAGCAGATGCAATGATAAAGTAGGGCAGGGATATTCCTACCTTCCAGGATTTCATTCTCCAGAAAGAGAAGGTATCAAAGCAACCACAGTGCTGTTTGCACTCAGAAAGCAGAAGGACCAAAGTCCTGGGCCTGAGACTTTCCCAGGACACTAGGCAGCCTGGGTTCAGAAGATCATCCTGGCAATGGTGGATGAGGCAGGAAGAGAGAGGTTGATGACTGAAAGGCTCCCTTGGAAGTTACTAGAGAGCAAGAGAGAATATAGAATAAGAAGGAAATGAAGTTGCTGGGAGCACAGAGTGTTCACTAATTAGCATCCTAATTAGGGTTCAGACTTAGGACAACAAACCTTCCTTCTTGAGAGCAGGCTGCAGTGATCTGCCTTGACCACACATTTGGCCTCTGCTGGGAGCCATAGTGCTGGGTGAAGGAATCCCGCTTTGAGATGTGCTGATGCTCTGAGGACAGGATGAATGGAAAGTCCATCGCCTCGTGCCTGGCACAGAACACCCGCTCACTAGGTGTCCGGTGCTGCTGTGTTTGTTGGGAGAAGCCTCAGAAGGTTCTGCAGCATGGGTCCTTCCTTGGCTTTCATGGAATAATAAGTTTTCTGAACTTCCACAGGCATTTTTCTCCATTTTCTGGTTTAATCATCAGTAATTGGCAACAACAACAATGCTGAGGGTATCTGAACATTATATCTTTCTGAGTTTTATTGACAACTGGACTAGGGTTTAGCTCAGTTGGTAGAGCACTGATCTGTGCTCTCTGAGGACCTGGCTTCAAGCCCTTGTACCACAAAAATGAGAGAAGGATTTGGCAATCCACTCCTGAAGCAATCATCCATTGAAAACTCCATGAGGGTTGCTATGAGTGGGACCTGACTCAACAGCACCTAAAACAACAGCAACAGATTAAACCAGGATTCAATACAAAATGTCATAGTTCCTTTTGTACTGCTATAATGGAATATTTGGCATCAGATAAGTTTTAAAAGAATTAAACCTTAATTTTTATTGGGATACTACTTGATGATTTCTGAAGAGGGTAGGTTTATTTAGCTCACGGTCCTGGAGGCTCACAAGTTTAAGTTCAGACAGCTGTGTCTGGCAAGGGTCTTACGCTGTGTGCAACATGGAAAATGTCATCACAGTGGGGAGTGTGGGGGAGAGTGGTGAGGAGCTAATAAAAGAGGGAGCAAAGGGGGCCAGATGTTTTGTAGTAACCTGCTGTCAGGGTACCTCATCCAGTACAAGCAGAGCAAGAACTCCCAAGAGAAAGCATGCATTCAGGAGGTTGGAACACCCATAAAACCCCACTTCTCAACACCAGCGCATTGGGGACCAGGTTTCCAACACACGCATTCTAGGGGACAAACCATATTCAAACAATAGCAACTAGCAAGCATTTTTCATTTAGTTTAATCCTCATGACAACCTCATGAGACATATTTTCTAATCTCATTTTCCAGATAAGGAGCTGAGGTTAGGAAAAGTTTAATAACTTTACTAATGTCAACGTCTAAAGGAAGGATTATAACTCAGGGCTTCTGGTTCTGTATCAGGCTCTGTTTGGATTAATCTATAGCAAGGAAAACAGCACTTTTTGCCATTAGAGACAAGAAGGAAATGAAAATCACAATTCCTGAGTCCTCCAGAGGTACTTGCCCACAAGTTGGCTTTGTAGTATATAGAAATAGGATTGTACTACTTTGAGAATTCTATCTATGCTCTATTATCCAGAATAGCACTGTTTCATTTCTGTAACAATGGGAAAAAACCCTTACTTGAAGGCCAGAGTAAATTGACACTTTTTCTATAAGTTTATTTTCAAGGGGTCTGTATATACCCCGCAGACTGGAAAAATGAGAACTTCTGAACTCAAAATCACTTTTTTCCCTCAATTAAATTGCATGCCACTTGTCTCAGATTAACATCTTCATTGTATGTTTTACGTGCCTATAAATAACCCATGGGAAATTTCATGAAGAATATTGGCCATAAATTCCTTAAATTTTCACATATGCCTTGCATTTGATGGATAACTTTTGGTCAAATGAATGAATGAGTGTTGGGAAAGGTGGATGTTGTAGAAGCCAAAGGGTAATAGAGATGCTGTGCTTTACCTAGGGGATGCCCTTGGAAGATGACAGTGTAAGACACTGTAAGAATTAGAATTTGACAGGACAAGGAGAGGCCGAGAAGGGAAGAGAGGTGTCCTCATCTCTCCCAGAGCTGGGTGACAATGTCTCTGCTATAACTATATGTGCTTGTTGGCTTTACTCATCTGAATTTCAAATAGGTTCTTTATTTTGAATTAGTTAGACTTCACATGATACCAGTCCACACATCATTTGTCTTCCCGGACTTCCTGGAGGTCCTATCTTGGCAGCACTTCCAGCTGACTTGCAATTATCTTCACTCACTTTTAAAAGAGGCATTTGACAAGCAAATTCACTGTAAAGGGAATGAAATGATCACTGCCCACTTTTCCATGACTATCACAAACAGAAGTGATATCGTAAAGCAGCTTCTCTCTACTCAGCAGCCTCAATTCCACTGGTTACACATTTATAGGGGTCATACTCAGTGTGGGACACCATGACACAGATTCTGGCAGTTTCAAGGATAAATAGCCTTGTTTCTAGGTGGAAACTTTGTGATCGGGACTAAGAGACTCACATAAATAGCAGTAGTACAATAAAGTCTATTGTTTAATAACTATCCACTGCTGTTATACCAGGAATTTTCATTACCTTGGCCTCAGACACCTATCTTATGACCCATCTTGTTTCATATGGATTTAACCACAGATTAAAAAGTTGAGAGACAGCATATAATCTCAACTATAACCAGTCCCCTGCATCCTGCTGAGGAGGCATGGGGAATCATGTCAGAAGCATTTCTGAACTTTTTGAAATATCAAGAACTGAATGACCCAGGAAGTATCAGGCACTTTCATATTTTGTCATGTCGGGATATTATGTTATCTTAGGCCTAGGAACTCTATGTCTAGATTTAAATTTCAGCCTCTCTAAAGGGTCTTTTGACCTGCAGCCATAACCCTGTGGCATCTGGTCCCATCAGATCTTGGAAGCTAAGCAGGGTTGGGCCTGGTTAGTCCTTGGATGACAGACAGCCTGGGAACACTGGGTGCTGTAGGCTTGGGAGAAGGACCCAACCCACTCCCAAAAATCAACCCACCATTGAAAACTCCATGAACAGCGGAGAAGCACTGACAATAATGTTTTGCCTGTTGTACGTAGGGTCACTATGAGTCAGATACCGACTCAATGGCACCTAACAACAACAACAACAACAAAGGGTCTTTCAGATTAGCAAACATATATGGAATATCTACTATGTGCTGCCCACATAGCTGAGTGCTAGGGATATGTGTGAAGATAAAGAAATAGTTCCTGTCTTTTAGGATCCTGAAGCCTTGGGAGGGAGGGACAAAAACAAATAATTTCTGCAAATAATGCTGGGTGCTTAGCCTGGGCATCACCTGGCACTACTGTAGCAGAAAGGAGGGGCTTAGAGCCCTAGCAGAGGGTTCCAAAGGCTCCCTGGAGAAGCTGCTGCTCCTGTAGCTGGTCAGGTGAAGAAAAGTACTAAAGGAAGCCCAAGGAGAGGGAAAGAAAAAGAAAAGCCACGGAGGACAAAAGTATGTGGGGTCTAGGGGAAACTCATTACCTGCTTCAGAATTAAGTGGGAGTCAGGAAAGAACGCGTGCAGCTGTAGCCCCCTGTGGTGTCCGATCCCGTCAGATCTCGGAGGCTAAGCAGGGTCGGGCCTGGTTAGTACTTGGATGGGAGATCGCCTGGGAACACCAGGTACTGTAGGCTTGGGAGACGGACCCAGCAACTCACTCCCACAAATCAATCCGCCATTGAAAACCCTGTGAATAGCAGAGAAGCACTGACAATAGTGTTTTGCCTGTTGTACATAGGGTCGCTATGAGTCGGATACCAACTTGACGGCACCTAACAACAACAACAACAACAACAACAACAACAACAACAACAACAACAACAGGAAAGGACAGAAGCCACTGGGGAGGTAGGGCAGTCAGGCCAGAGGTGGTTCTGGGGGCCAGGCAAGGTGTTGGGCTCCCATGCAATGAAGTTGTGCTGAAAGTCATTGTGACTGCAACACAGAACAGAGGTGCATGGAGCAAGGCAGGGGTGAGAAAATGGAAAGCCCAGTTTAGGAGGCTGAAACCAAGAGGTCGTGAAGGCCTGAGCCAGGGTTGTGAAAACTCCAGAGGCGAGCAAGGACTCCTGAGACACTGAGGCCATCCATTCATGAGGCTGGAGCCACTTTGCCTTGTTTAGGCAGAGCGAGGGAGGGTGGAACAGGCAAGTCAGAAACTGATTGGCTCTGCTTCCTGAGGAAGAGAAGGAATCCAGATTGACTCTGAGGTTTGGGGCTTAGATGACCAGATAGGCTGGGTGTGGTTGAAGGTATTGGAGAAAAAAGGAGATGAGAAGTTTGTTGTTGTTGTTAGGTGCTGTGGAGTCAGGTCCGGCTCATAGAGACCCTCAAGGGTTTTCAATGGCTGATTGTTTCGGGATTGCCTTGGCAGTGGATTACCAGGTCCTTCTTCCATATGAGAAGTTTAGGGGGAGGAAAGTCCAATTTGGGGTATGCGTTGAACACAAGATGCCTATTGGGCAACCGGGGAGGCACCAAATGGCAAATTGGATGCCCATATGTGTGGTTCAGAGGAAAGGGTAGGTCTGGAAATACAAGCAGAAACCCTGCCTTCCACTTTACCCCTCTTATACCAGAGCCCGATAGGCAGTAAGCAAGACAGTAAATAATATATGTTTCAGGTTGATTGCTGGAGGGCCATAGGGGAGAATGATTTGCTCTGGGAGTGGAGAGTAAAGAAAATCTTTTAAGATTTTCTGTGCCTTAAATTCTGCATTATGGAAAACTATGTCAGACCAAGACAAGAGGTGGCTGTTAATCCCATCCTGAAAACACTTTTTTCCCTACTACCTCCTTTGGTGTCATTCAGTTTATTTTTAGACACCATTGGAATTAATTTTGGAGAATCGTCTCTTGGAGTTTTTCCAGGGGCAGGCAACCTGGATAGTGAGGTATCTGGAAATCCTTTCATAGGAGGATTAATTTAAATACTTGCAGATAGGCAGGAGAAAGGCACTCCCCCCACAGACATGCACACACCAGTAATAAAGGCTTCCTCCATATACTTAAAGGGCCAGCACGTAGAAGAAATAATAGACTTATTGAACGTAACTCCAGCAGATCAATGACTGGAAATTATATGCAGGTAGAGTTTGCCCTTACTCAATAGATAATTATTAAATGCCCACAATGAGTAGCTTTTGTTTTAGGTATGGAGATCTAATGAGGAACAAGATAGATAAAGTCCCTCGTCTCCTGGAGTTCATATTCCAGTCATGGGGAGACAGATAATCAACAAGATGAATGGCTTTATATGCTGATAAGTACTTTGAGGAAATGAGTGTAGTGTAAAGGGATAGAGTAAGACCAAATCAGCAAGTAGTACTGCACAGGGTTGGGGAAGAGCTCTTCACACTGTGGCTCAAGAGGATCCCCAGCCCACCACAAAAAGAGGAGACACAAGGAACTCAGAATGACAAGAAGACAACGTTAGGAAGAGTTTTTTAGGCAGGGTAAAAATAAGGTGAAGAGGCCAAAACTCAGGATGAAACTTGGACCATTAGCATAAGAATTCAGGCCAGAGAGGCTGAAGGAAAGGGAATAGAGGAGGTGGTGGCGAATAAAGTTGGTCAGGTAAGCAGAGGAAGAAGCTCAGATAAGGCCTTGGGGATTTTAGTCCGAGTGTGATGGGAGACTACTATGTAAGTTTTAAACACCTGGGATTTATTCTGGAAGTAAAGTGTCTAAATTATACTTCTAAAAGCTCACTCTGGCCAATTGGGTATAGAATGGAATGTGGGAGAATTAATGCGATGGCAGAATCCCAGGGGACAGAGGACAGTAGCCCAGAGTGGAGTGGGAGTGTTCTAGATAGAGAAAATATATAGAGAGAAGCATTTAATACATAGAAATGTCAGGCTCTGCTGATGAATTGGGATGATGGGGCATTAAGGATGACTCAGGGCTTTGGCTTAAATGTTCAACTGGATGGCATTGTCATTTATGAAGATAGGGGAAAGTTGAGGGGAGCAGGAGCAGGTTGTGGACGATATATGGAGGTAAGGGTTATGTCTTGATTCTATTATGTTTAAAATCTCAATCTGACTCATAAATGGCTGTGCCATATTGGAAGTTAGACACAAGAGTCTGGATTCCAGAGAAGTAGTAGTGGCAGAAGAAACAAGAAATCAGGAGTCATTGATGCACCAATATGAAAAGAGCTGCTGGACACAGACAGAAGTCAACAGAAAACAGACCTCAGAACTGAGCCTTGGGAGTTTTTAATATTTAGAGACCAGTTAGAGGAAGCAGTGCTGGTGAAAGGTATGGATAATGAAATAAGATAAATACCAAGAGAAGCAGCATAATGAAAGCCTAAAGAAAAAGCATTTGAAGAAGAGAGAGTATTTCCATTTAAGAAAAATTGTATAAAAATTAGATTTCTTCCTATCATGGATGGAATGTCATAGTCCCTGGTCAGGGTGATAGGCTTGTACTGCTCTGCATCTCTCCTGTCCTGGATGATGAAAACATTTAACTCCAGTGACAAGAAGACCAAGTTCCCCAGACTAGGATGAACTCTGAGGCAGACAGATGTTTATCAGTTGCTCAACACTTGGCTTCCAGTCTCTCCTGTTACAGACATTACTGTGCTCCTGGAAACTTCTTTCCCTATTGCTGGGGACCCTGCCTTGTTCTGAGGTCTTCATGGATGTTTTTCTTGCATATTAAAGACCCTCATCTGCTTGATTCCAAGTCTTGCAGTTAGATCTCACACCCAAGCCCACTCTGTTCCTCTCCTACTGGCTTTGCCCCTACCTGGCCAGACTGTCACTTCCAAGTTTTGATTAGGTCCTTGACCAATTATGTCCATCAGGATAGTCATTATTTTCTGATTATGGATCAGCTTTCACAGTTACATCCACGTATTTTGTACAATGAGAGCCATAACCTTTGCTAAGCACCATAGATCTTTCTAGATTCCAATATCTAGTTGTATCTGGTCTGCAGCTACTCACAGAACCCAAATCAGGTTATGATAATCATGAATGCCAAGTCTAAACAGGCTGAACCACCTACAATAGAGGATACTTGCCCCACCTGTGAGTGGCTTTTGAGGACCGTTCCAGCACTCAAGAGTTGGTGGCATTTTCAAATATAACATAAAGATATGAACTCAATGTTCCCTTTTACAGATTAATTTAGGAAGTAAACATTTAGTGAATTACAATTACATTTCTTTTTCTCTAGTACATGACTATTCATTCTGAAATTCCATTTTTATTTTTCTCTCATATGTTTTGCTAAGGGAGCTCTTATTTTGCTGATGAGATAGTTGGCTTGAGGCTCACTTATTGCTACTCAGGCATAATTCCAAATGACGAGATCATGTACTAGAGTGTACAGTTTCCTCTGATCAAAGCTGAACTCCTCATATTTTCTTATACATAGTAGGCACTCAACACATATTAAAAGAGTTGAATTGAGGCCTTTGGAAAAGCAGTTTCCATGGTAAAGCAATGGCTTTATCATGAGGATCTGGCATAGGATTAGAAAAGGAGTTTTGTGAACACTTTTGGTTTCTCTCTGTATCTCTTCACTTGTTAATATTAAGATGATGAATTGATGCTTTCCTATTTGTAACAAGAATGTTGACAAAAAATTATAAATTATAGATTTGGGAGTTATATTAGTCAACTGGTATGCCACTGTGACAGAAGAGGTGACCAAAATAAACTTCTAAGGGGAGAGATTTATTGGGAACTCCTGGCTAGAGGATTTCTGTTCATAGAAGCAGAGTAGGCATATGGTGTGGGAGCAGGAAAGGTCTGACACAGTCATGACAGAGAACCTCATATCATGGCAGATCAGAAGGGCGGAGAGAGAGAAACCAGAGTCAAAGGTCTAGGGTAAAACCTCCTAAGGCCTGCTCCCTGCCCCCGTGATCTTTTTCCACAAAGTTCCATAGCCTCCCACAACAGCACCACCAGCTGGGAACCAAACATTCAAATAGTTGACCTTTGGGTGACACTTTAGATCCAAACCATAACAAGACCTCTCAAAATATTTCTACACTTTTCTGGTAAATAACATTAACTTAGCATGTATGAATGTGAGGTGGGGACATGCAGCATTGTGCTGTCCCCTACCTCTATCTCATGGACACTCTTACTTCAATGTGGGCTTTCAGTGGCTCAGGTAGGGGAGAATAGTACCTTTCACAAAAGCTACAAATGAGTAGTCTGCATATGTGTGTCACTTGACCCAGAGAGGATTCCTAAAATGTTTGTAAGCAATGCAGTCTGCAGTTCTCATTCTGTTCTACTATATTACTCCTGACCCATTTCATTCATTTTTGCTAATTTCTCAGCTTTTAAATGCTTTTAAATGTGGAAACCTGGTCTAAAATATGATAGAACAGGAAATATGGCAGAACTTATAAACTGTCATACACAAGTCTTATTAGAAGTACAAAGTGTAAATATCACACAGTTTTAAGAGAGAAACAAATCTAACTATAACCAGTTGGTCAAACAAGCCAGAAAAGAAGTGAAATGCATCTCTATTCTTTCTCACTACTGGCCCTTCTCTTTCACCCTCCATCTAAGGCCTTATTCTTCCCCACCACTGATGATGCTCAGGCATATCATTACTTTTCCTGCCACTCTTGGGTATTCAGGTGTACCACTGTAGCATCCAATCCTGTCAGTTCTCAGAAGCTAAACAGGGTCAGGACTGGTTGGTACTTGGACAGGAGACCACCTGGGAACACAGGTGCTGTAGGCTTGAGAGAAAGACCCAGCAACCCACTCCCAAAACACAACCTGCCATTGAGAACCCTACGAACAGCAGAGAAGCACTGACAATAGTGTTTTGCCTATTGTACATAAGGTCACTACGAGTTGGACACCATCTTGATGGCACCTAACAACAACAACAACTTGGATGTTCATAAAAATCCTGCCTTTTAAAGTATTTAGAGAATTAAATCCAGTTTGGTGTCAAAGTGTCCATCTCTCACCCAAATTTAAACATCCCGGTGGCTTCCTATCCCACCCCAGCTGGACATACACGTGGGTGCAGAGCTCTGTAATGAGAAGAAGGATGACATAAACTGCCTCCCTCTTTGTCCACTCCTACTTTTCTTCCTCCTCCTCCTGCTCCTCCTCCTCCTCCTCTTCTTCTTCTTCCTCTTCCTCTTCTTCCTCCTCCTCCTCTTCTCCTTCTCCTTCTTCTTCTTCCTCTTCCTCTTCTTCCTCCTCCTCGTCCTCCTTCTCTTCTTCTTCTCCTTCTTCCTCTTCCTCTTCCTCCTCCTCCTCTTCTCCCTCTCCCTCTCCCTCTCCCTCTCCTTCTCCTTCTCCTTCTCCTTCTTCTTCTTCTCTTTCCTATGGTCCAAATTTTGCTCCTATCTCCCTGTAGGGCTGACTTCAGAAGAGAGATCAGCACAAAGTCCATACTCTTCTTTTACTGGTGAGTTGGTATCACAAGACTCGGGCCCTCTTGGGCCAGAAACCCACAGGCAGCTCATTCCCTGTTTGGTTGCTTTATGGGTCCTCATGTGTGACCCCCCTGGAGGCTTCCCATCTGCAGTTCCCTAGGCGGAAAGTGTTCTCTCCAGTGGGATTTGTATGTTTTGCTGTCATTGCCTGGATTCTGGCCCATCAACAGAGACTTTTGCTCTTATAGAATCTCATCTCTCAGGACTATCCCATTGGAAAAATCCCTTTAAGAAGTCCCAAAACTACTCTGTAAAGGCATTTGACTATGTGGATCACAATAAATTATAGATAACATTGCAAAGAATGGGAATACCAGAGCACTTAATTGTACTCATGAGGAATCTATATATGGATCAGGAGACAGTCATTCAAACAGAATCAGGAAACACTGCCTGGTTTAAAGTCAAGAAAGGTGGGTGTCAGAGCTGTATCCTTTCACAGTACTTCTTTGACCTCTATGCTGAGCAACTACTCCAAGAAGCTGGACTTTATGTAGAGGAATATGGCATTAAGATTGGAGGAAGATTCATTAACAACCTATGTTATGCAGATGACACAACTTTGCTTGCTGAAACTGAAGGGGATTTGAAGCATGTACTGATGAAGATCAAAGGACACAGCCTTCAGTATGGATTGCACCTCAACATCAATGAAACAAAAATCCTTACAGCTGGGTCAGTATGCAGCTTCACAATAAATGGAGACAAGATTGAGGTTGTCCAAGGTTTTGCTTTACTTGGTTCTATAATCAACACCCACAGAAGGAGCAACCAGGGTATCAAAAGGTGCATTGCATTAGAAAAAGCTGTTGCAAAAGACCTCTTTAAAGTGTTAAAAAGATATCACATTGAAGACAAAGGTGCTCCTGACTCATGTCATGATATTTTCAATCACATCATATACTTGTGAATGCTGGACAGGGAATAAGGGAGACAAGTGAAGAATTGATGCTTTTGAATTATGGTGCTAGAGGTGAATATTAAATATACCATGGATTGCCAAAAGAACCAATAGATCCATCCTAGAATAAGTGCAACCAGAGTGTTCCTTGAAAGAAAGGATGGATAGACTGTGTCTGACATATTTTGGACATGTTGTTAGGAGGGACCAATCCCTGAAGGATATAATGTTTGGAAGAGTAGTGGGTCAATGAAAAAAAGAAAGATCCTCAACTAGATGGTTTGAAACAGTGGCTGCAACAATAGCCTTAAACATGAAAAAGATTGTATGCCTGGTACAGAATCAAATCGGGGAGTATTTAATTCTGTTGTACATAGGGCTGCTGAGTTGGACTCAACTGGATGGCACCTAACAACAACAGATTATCTACTTTTTATGAGATTTACATAGAGTTGACAGGGGAAAATTATTTTGATCTTGGTGAACTTGAAAGTGCAGGCCATTCCCTTCAAAACTCTCTGCTCTGCTGCCAACAGCCACCCCACATGGCCTTTCCTTTGCAGACCTTTTCAGGTAAAGTCAGGTAGACACTGGCTCAAGCTTCCTAACCTCCAAGAGATTCAGATCAAACCCTTCCTCATGGGCTTGCAGTGAGAGGGAAAGTACTCCCTGATCACACATGTCTGGAGGAGCAGCAAACTGTCCCCAACATGCTCACTCACCACCAGCTTTGCTCATGCATTCTTGTGGTTATTAAGTGCCATCAAGTCAGGTCCGACTCATAACAACCCTTTGTACACAGAATGAAACAGTACCCAACACTGTGCCATGACCGACACTATGTCAGTGCTTCTCTGCTGTTCATAGGGTTTTCAATGGCTGATTGCTTCAGGATTGTATTGGGAGTGGGCTGCCAGGTCCTTCTCCCACTTTTGCAGTGCTGGGGATTGAACCCAGGGCCTCAGAGCACACAGAGCAGCACTTTACCAACTGAGCTAAACCCAGCCCCCTGCAATCTCAGCCTTCTGTTACATTACCTGGAGGTAGGTGATATGGTGAGGGGGCAAACCTGTTTGGTCCATGTCTTTCCAACTCCCACACAGGAGATACAGTTCCTCCCTTCAGAACACAGGGATCCCCCTGTCTATTAATTTCATCTTTGAGCCCTGTGCCACAAAATAGAAAAACTAAGCTCTTTTCACATCCTCAGCTCCATCAAATAAAAACTCTCCTCCTATCAAAAGCCAATCAGTCTTCGCCCGTGCTTTGGAGCCAATTCTCTGATGACTTTTAAAGGCAACCTCTCTTCTCTCTCCCTCACAGTCTCTTCCACTCAGCTGAAACAGCCCCATCAGAATCAAATGACTCCTGTAATCTCCCACCCTCCACAAATAAAAATCGGTCTGCTCTCCCTTGACCCCACATACTTCCCTAGCTATTGTGACATGCTTCTGCTCCTCTCCACAGTCAAACTTCCTAAAAGCTTTTTCTGCACACACAGTCACTACGCTCTGCATCTCCAATTTACTCTTCAGCCACCACTGCCTGGCTTCTGCTGCCACTGCTCACCCCAAGCTGCTGTTGTCAAAGTTAACAACCTCGTGTTGCCAAATGCGCCCATTGCTGCTCCTTCCTCACCTTTCTGTTTCCCCAGCCTCCAACCTAACCGACAAATTACTACAACTATGTTCCCCTTTCATCCCCAAGATACCACACCAGCTGGGATCTCCTCTGTCTTTTCTTCCAGTCTTTCCCCTTCTTTTTTTCCCTTTATTGGTAAATGTTGGTAGGGTACAGAGTAATACAGCATTGGCTTTTTCCATTATGCAACTTATATCGCCTTTGGTTACACTTTTACCAATTTACAACATTTGTAGAACCTTTTGATTAACATGTAGTAAAACTCATATGAAGATTTGGTTTATATTCCCCTATTTTTCCTATGTACTCATGAAGTTACATCATTTACATGGATATTATCCTCTCCCCTTTACCCCTCTACATTGTCTTTCCTCCCCATCCCCCTTTCCACAATCTTCGCTTCCCTCTGCTAGTTCCCTCCCTCCTTTCTACTCTTCATATTGTCCCCTCTTTGCTAAGTGTAACTGCATATTTAATATATCAACTTATGTACAGGATTTGTTCTTCCTTTAATTAAGATTCAGCTCCCACATATGAGTGAGAACATATGGCATTTCTCTTTTTGAGCTCCTGTTCGTTCACTTAAGATGATGTTCTCCAGTTCCCCTTCTAATGACCCAAACTGCTAGACTTCCCCAGGGCCTCGTTCTGCCATGTTGTCTCTTTCCTGGAAGATGCTGTCTGTTCTCGAGCTCTACCTGCCATCTCATCTAACATACCCCCAATTGCTGTATCCAGCCCCGGCCTCTCCTCGCCTCTGGCTTGGCATGCTCCACTGTCTACTAACGTGATGTGCTGTAGCCATCTGACAATGAAGACTTCAAATCAGGAGGAAGTTTTCCTCCTAGCACTGTCTGCCCACCCCCTCTCTCTCTCTCGCTTGTTTATCTCAGAAAACAATACCACCCTCACCTTTCCTCTCTCTTACAAAGGCCAGAAATCAGGGAAACATTCTTATTTTTTTCTCTGACCCCAGTGATACAATACAATTATGTAATTACTAGAGGCTGTACTGTATCCAGCCCTGGGGACCAGTTCGCCATCTCTTTCTGGTTCCTACTGATTCTGCCTCCAAAACAGAGCATGAAATTGGTCTCACTTTTCCAGTCACTTGCCACCATCTGAAGCCAAACTCCACCGTTGCTATTTTTGGCATCTCTGCTGCCTTCTAACTGATCTGTTTCACTCTGACCCTAACCTCAAACCCCATCCATTTTCCACGCAGCCTCCAAAGCCACTTAAAAAATATGATCATAGCCCAGGAACAGCCAAAAACATTCCAATTGCTTTGTATTTTTTTAAAAATAAAAAATGTAATACTTAAGCTCTGGGTACCTATTCCCTGCCTTTCTTTCTAATGTCAAACATGGCTCACATTCCTCACCCACAACTCTCTATTCATGTAGGTCTTTCATGCCTTTGAATCAGCCAACTTCTTTTCTGCCCCAGGGCCTTTGCACTTGCCATTCACTCTACCACCATGTTTCACTCATTCCATTCCCCTTTAGAGAGGCTGCCTCGAACCACATTCTATAAATTAATATCCCCTGCCATTCTGTACCTTGGAGGCATATTGTTTTCCTTTATAACTCTCTTTATAGTTTATAATTATTTGTTTTCTTTTTAATGTTTAGGATTCCCACTGGATTATCAATTCCATGGGGGCAGATGATGGGTCTGGCTGCTCACCATAGCATCATCATAGCAGCATGCCTCATCTGACTAATAAAAGCGAGGCAAGATGGGAACATTACATAAGTGAATGGGTGAACAGTACACATTTGATGGAGAAACATCTCACTTGCCAATTGCCTTTTTAATTGCAGTATATTTAGACATCGTTGCATGAGGGAATAGAGAAATATGATGGAATGCTGGAACTATTCATTCATTCCATACATATGTAAGGGATACTTATTTACTATGTGTTAAACACTGTTATCCTCATTGGAGATACGTAGTTAACAAAGCTTAAGTCTCTGCTTTTAAAGAGCTTTTGTTCTCATGCAGGAAATAGAACATGATATATTTAACAAGCAAAGATATGATATGATGTAGTTCCACAAGAATTGTGTTAGGCAGAAAAGCAAAGCAAACAGGAGGATAGAGAGTAACAGTAATGAGGCCATTTTTTAGATTGGATGATTAATAAGGAAGTCCTCTCCAGAAAGGTACATGTGAACAGAGGTGCAAAGAAAGAGTATTTCTGATGAGGAATCAGCAGGTGCAAAGGCCCTGAGGCAGGAAAGACTTTGAGAAGTTAAACTTATAGAGAGAAGATTGAAGACTACAAGAGGGGAGTGAAATAAGGATAGGAGAAGGTGAGCTTAGAGGGGTGGTCAGGTATGGATCACAGGAAGTCTCAGAGGACATGTAGGCCAGTGGGATTTTACTCTGAGTATGATAGGAAATGTTTTAGGAATGACAGGAGAATAACATGGTCTCATTGACATTTTAGACAGATTGTGTGACAGCTTGTGACTTGACCAGAGGCAACTGGAAATAGGAAAATGAGCTAAGAGGTGACTATAGTTGTTAAGATGAAAGATCGATGGTAGATGTGGAGAAAAGTGCACAAATGAAGAACATCTTTGGAAGGCAGAACAATGACAGCTCATTGGTATGTCGGCTGTAGCTGTGAGGCAAGTTTCAAGCCAGGTGCCACATTTAGGCTGAGCAAATGGGCTGCCATTTGACTATGAAGAAGCAGAGGGAGGGCATCCTGGAGATAGTGGTGAATAAAGAATTCTATTTTGGCCATGATGTTTGCACGGTTTTGAAAACCAACATGTTGTTAGGTGCCGCCAAGTTGGTATCCGACTCATAGTGACCCTACATACAACAGATGAAACACTATTGCCAGTGCTTCTCTGCTATTCATAGGGTTTTCAATGGTGGATTGAGTTTTGGGAGTGGGTTGCTGGGTCCTTCTCCCAAGCCTGTAGTACCTGGTGTTCCCAGGCGGTCTCCCATCCAAGTACTAACCAGGTCCAACCCTGCTTAGCTTCCAAGATCTAACGGGATTGGATGCCACAGTGCTAGGGCTGCAGGCAAAAACTAACATAGCCAGTCTGATAATGCACTCATAGTTTCACTGTGGTACACGATGGCCACGGAAGGAGCTAAAATATGTGAATCAGTGGCTCCTTATCAAGTTATAATGAAAGCAAGTCTCCGATAAGATTTTACAAAACACACAGAAATTATATCGTTAACAAGGAGGCATAGGGCAATTTATATACCTGCTCTGTAAGCTTGATGTAGTCTCAACTCACCATCCTTCCAGGTGTATCACCACACTGAATGAAGAGTTTCCTCACCAGAAGACCATTCCCCAGGGCAAGGTCGGACATCCAGAATCCCTGTGCCCTAAGGGTTACACACAGCACTGTTTCAGGAACAAGCTTCACTATCCTTGAAAGGACAACCTATAGGCCTTCTAAGACTCTTGTATGCTGTCTTTACATGGGGAAGTAACATCCCGAAAACCTTTTAGCCAATTCCTGTGTCTTGCTTATCTCTCATTTGACCTATGAAAAGCCCATTTCTAACATCCATTATGCTGATTAACAAGCCACTAATTTCACAAATGAAAATCCAGTTTTGATTTAGCACGCTAATTAGCAAAATGTCTGATGTTAAAGACATCAGTTAAAGATAGCTGAAGTGCTTGCAGTGGCTGCCTCTGGAGGAAGGCCTTTAGGCAGCAAAGGCAGCTGGAGCACGAATTCCTGATTGGAGCGACTCTCTGTAACTTCAAGTACTGCACAGGCACCTTCAGAGCACACTCTTCGTTACAGCGCTAGAAAGCAGGTCGCAGGCTATAGCGCAAGCTGCCAAACAGACAGCCACATAGAGGCATCATGAAAGTGGCTGGATAATCAAGACTGCAGAACATGCTTGAGTCCTCAGTGGATGAATGATATTCAAAGCCATGGAACTAGATCAGCTCAAACAGGGAGTAAATTGAGAAAGAAGCCCAAAGACTGAGTCCTGGGGCCAACTAATGGAGGAAGATACAGGCAAGGGGTCCCAAGAAGTAGCCAGTTATACAAGCAGATGACCAGAAAAGTGAGAGGGAAAAAAGAATGCTAGAAAGAAAACTGATCAAATGGGTCAAATGCTCTGAGAAACTCATTGAGGATGGAGGAATGAGCCTGGATTTTCCAGGTAGAAGTCACTGATGTCTTCCTAAGGGTGGGTCCCATCCAACAGTGGGAATGGAAACTTCCTTGGGCTGGGCTGAGTAGAGACTCAGAGACAAAGAGTAGTGACAGGTTCACCAACGCTTAGGAGTTGCTTCCCTATCCAGAGAACAAGAGAATTGGAGAGGGATTGAAAAGTGCAAGGACCCTGTGTTAGCTTACGCACGGCTGTGGCAAACTACTTGACAGAAACATAATTCTGGGAGGAAAGATTTAATGGGGCTCATGATTTAGAGGGCTTCAGTCCATTGAGGCAGGAAAGCATGACAGCTGGGCCAGTGTGGTGGCGGAGCAGGCAGCAGGGCCTGGGGCAGAGGACCTAATGTCACAGTGGGTCAGAAGAGCTGCTGAGACTGGGGGCCTGTGCAAAATCTCCAAAGGCCCAACCCAAGGGACCCACTTCCATAAAGCTAGGACCCACCTCTCAAACTTCCATAGCTTCCCAAGACAGGGCCACCAGCTGGAGACCAAACATCCAATTCCATGGCCTTTGGGGGACATTCTAGATTCTAACAAGGACAGCGACAAAGAAGTCTACGTTGTTGCTGCTGCTATTTCTTTGTAAGATACATCAGCATGTTTTGATGATGGCAGGAATGACTCTTAGAGAGGGGAAATTGATGAGGAAGGCAGAGCATGTCCTGCTACTATCTATGTCATTGGAGAGCTCTGCTACCACCCCTCTTCCTGCTGCAGTTAGGAAATTCCCTGCCATCAAGCTCACATTCCCATGCTGGAGTTGAAGGAATCCCTTAGGGACCCACTGCGATGGGAAACAATAGCTTCTGGAAGAATTCAGATTCCAAAAGCAACACCCACCAAGAAAGACACACCCTAGTCCTTGAATCTCTACCACAGGCCAGGAGTGGGTGAGGGGCTTCTCCTCTGCTCCCCCTGGCAGTGGGCTCTGCCTGAGAAATGTTCTACCTGTCCCAACCCTTAGGTCTCAGACCCACTCTGAGCCTCGGTGAGGGAGGAAACAGTCTCTGGCAACAAGATCAGGAATTGGCCAATGTCTGCGTGGAAGTGAGAGAAGCAATGCCAGCCACAAACCAGGAAGAGGACCCCATGCCCCCACAGGTGAGTGCTACGATTCTGCCCATCCCTTCTGGAGATCATGTATTTAGGACTATTCATCACAAGCCTCTGTGCAAAGGGTACCCACTGCAGACCCAGACAAACTTGGAAGCAGGGAAGCTGAATGTTAACCCTGTTCTCCCCCACCTGACTGCTGAGCCCCAGCCCCCTGGATGGGGTGAGATGTTTGCAGTTCCAGCCTCATTCTCATTGCTGCTGCTTCTACTTTACTCAGTCATCACTGTCCGTTCATTCCTGGATTCAGTGACCCTAACTAGGGATGTCCAGAGGAAACATAGCTATGTACATGGGGCCTCTTTGGTCTCCCAAGCTCTGTCCATGCCCAGCTTGAGTTAGCCAGGAAATTTCTATCTTTCACCTGAAACTCTGCAGTTCTCTTCTTGGATCCAGGCAATCATCCATTTACTATACTACAGTTTGTGGAGCTAATCATCCTGAAAGAAATTTAACCCTACATTCCCTGCTGTAAAATAAGAACTGCCACTTACCCTACATTGCCCGCTGTCTGAAAATGCATCCCTTATAAAATGTTTGCCATGACACTTCCTCCACTGCCTCTATCTCTTTCAAATCCTCTTGCTTCTTTGCACTTTGCCTCCATGGAGCAGAAACCACGAGAATCAAGTGTGTCAGGTTGTTAGGCAAAGGGACAAGCTGTTTTCTTTCACTGGAATTGCCCTTGTGGCTCTTCTGTGTCTTGTTGTTGTGAGGTGCCATAGAATTGGGTCTGACTCATTACACCCTATCTACAACAGAAAAAGACACTACCCAACACTCTGCCATGTCCAGCACTATGTCAGTGCTTCTCTGCTATTCATAGGGGTTTTGATGGCTGTTTCAGGAGTGGGTTGCCAGGTCCTTTTCCCCAAGGGCATAGTACCCAGTATTCACAGGTGGTCTCCCATCCAAGTACTAACCAGGCCCGATCCCGCTTAGCTTCTGATATCTGGTAGGATCAGATGCCTATGGCTGCAGATCCTTCTGTATGTAATGAGCTCTTATTTACCCATCAGTACCCCACATTAATGTCACTCCTTCTCTGCACACTAGTGCTATGGGCATTGTGCATCACTGGTTACTTGCCTAGCATCTATTGTTGTTGAGGATTTTTAAAATGCATCCCAGAACTAGGGTCCCTCATGCTAGTCTGAGGGACTGACCTCTAGGTGACCCAAGGGCCACATTCCACTCACTCACTCCTACCCCTCCCATTGAGTGAGCAAAGATGGCCCCTGACCAGCCTGACCCAGCCTCAACCACCTCAATTTTGATTGGCTACCCCTAGAACCCCAGTTAAATAACTGCCCCTACCTGATAGGTATGACAGTTTACCTGCCTTACCTGTTGGGAATGCCCCCTGATTGGCTATCCCCAATACACACACCCCTCCGGGAGCCTATATAAGCAGGGCCCAGACCTCACTTGACCCCACCACCATTCTCCATCCTTCACTTGCTGTTTGGACCCCATCATCTTGACCCAGCGCTCCCCAGTCCTGTGGAAGACCACCTAGCAAGCTGATGAGTCAAGACCAGGGGCCCTGAAGCACCGAAGGCTACAAACAAGCCACGAAGAGCCTCCCAATTCCTCCCACCCTTGGGAAGGAGGGAGGCAGAGAGGGTGAGCTGCGAGAGTCAAGACCACTGGACCTCCAGCCCAGCGGAACACCAACTGCTTGTAGCTTGTAGCTGTGCCTTTAAGGTTGAGCTGTAACATCAGTGAGTCTGCAGCATGGAATACTGCAGGCTTAGAGCTAGCACTTGACCGAGGCTGCTTGCTGGTTGCCCCTTGCTTGGGGAGCAACGCAATAAAATTTCCCTCTCCTGTTTCCTGCAGAAGGTCTCCCAAGGTCCTTCTCTGGCACCTCTGGCCACTACACCAACCCGGTCCAGTGGGTCCCCGATACCCACTTGGTGTTAGGGCAAGGCTCTGACCTCTGCCAGGCCTAAGCCAAACTCTGACATATTCTCTTCTTTCTTTGTGCCACTTCCTGCACCATGCATTGATTCAAAGGATGTTTATATCCAAGGTGGAGTCTTCATTAGCCAAAGCCCAACATGATAACCTCTTCCCCTTACAATGTGAATGCCACTGTCCTGGGATGGGTGCATGCCCTGAAGTGACTGAAGGGAAGAAATTTTCTTCCTAGTGTGAGAGGTTTTTGATTGTCCCCTCCTCTCCCTCTCCTCCTGTCCCTCTCCCTCCCTTCTGGTACACATACACAAGGAAGGCCATTGCCCCATATGCTGCTGCCCATCATCTTGCAACCATTAGGGAAGTTGAGATCAACCCATCTTCAGCCCACAAAGAAGGCAGAGCTGAGAGAGGGCAGTAGGATGGAATTGCAGCCCTGCCTATCCTATAACTTCTGCCTACCAGGCCTTGGACAGCGTGATTCATGAGACAATAAGTCTCCTGATGGTTTTAATCAGTTGCAACTGGGTTTTCTGCTACTTGCAACTGAATGCCTCCTGTCTTGAATTCACTGAGCTGGGGAAAGCACACAAATAGGGACATGTAAGCTTAGGGGACATAAGAGAAGGACTTGGCAATCCACTCCCAAAGCAATACTGAAACACTCAGCCATTGAAACCTTATGAAGGTTGCTATGAGTTGGATCTGACTCAATGGCAGCTAACAACAATAACAACAAGTTTAGGGAACAAATACATCTACTCTCAATTAAGTGAAAAGAGCATTCTTTAATGTTGCCCTCCCACAGGAGTTGACCACAGTGCATTTGCATTCCTCTCTCCACACAGATTGTGACCTCATCAATGTCTGTGTTTCTTTAGTGTCTTGCACAGTTCCCAGCACACTGTAAGCTGACTGATGTAGAAGATATAAACGAGTGAACGGATGAGACCCTTGGTAATCCCCCAAAGCCAATCCTATGAATTTCAAATTATTAAGAGGAAGTGAACAAGTAAAAAACAAAGGAAAAGACTTTTCAAGCAGAACAAGGTTATTAACCAAAGAGATAGCAGTATTTTGGAGTAATTAGTATCTTCAAACTCGGTTTCCTATCATACCCCTATTTACAAGGACAGGGAATTGCCACAAAATTAAAACAAGTGAATCCACCTCAGAATCTAAACAGAGTCAAAATTTCTTTTAGGTTCAAATCTTGTCCTCAGCACATAGTAGCAACGTGATCTTGAACAAACTCTCTGAGCTTGACTTTTCTTCTCTGTCATAGTGGGATTATAATCTCATAGGGGTGCTTAAGGCTTAAACAAGAGCAAACATAAAAAGTACACATCATAGTACCTGGGTCAGAATAAATGACTAAGATCATACATGGAGGTGTAAAGACATTAGCAGGTTGTAATATTTTCTTTCTTTTTAACTGAGAAAGACTTCCTTAACAGAGAAGCTCTCTGCCATCATTCCCCTGTAGCAAAGATCCTTGATTTCTGTCTCTGCTTGTGCCTGAGCTTAGCTTAGATACAGCTGTGAAGATGAAGGTAAGACATCTCTTGTGATGGAAGCATTCTAGTTTTCTAGTTAAGAAAATAAACTGGAATGGAAGAAGTAGAAGGATCAAGTAGGATGAAAATGCTGGAAATGCCCATCTGCTGATTGCCTACTTAATGGCAGAGGAAGCTGCTTTTCAGCCTTAAAGTCAATGAAACAGGTAGTATTAAGGGCACCTAAGCTTAGGAATACCTGCAGCCCTACCACTGTGGCCTGGATACCATCAGATCTCAGAAGCTAAGCAGGGTCAGGCCTGGTTAGTACTTGGATGGGAGACCACCTGGGAACACCAGGTACTGTAGGCTTGGCAGAAGGACCCAGCAACCCACTCCTAAAACACAAACAGCCATTGAAAACCCTATGAATAGCAGAGAAGCACTGATAACAGTATTTTACCTTCTATATATGGGGTCACTAGGAGTTGGACACCGACTAGACAGCACCTAACAACAACAATAACAAGCTTAGGGGTCAAAAGAATTTACCCAAAGCCACACAACTAGTCAGAAGCAGAGCTAACTATTTTTTTTTTTTTTTAGTCAGTCCTGGGGGTTTGAACCTAAAGCCTGGTACATGCCTGATAGATCAAATGCTTCCCCACTGAGCTACACTCCTAGCTTCCTCCTTTTTATTTGTTATTTTGAAATGTGGTCTTGCTAAACTGCATAGGCTGCCCCTGGCCTTGAATTTCTGATCCTCCTGCCTCAATCTTCCAAATCCAAGCCACTGGGATTACAGGTGTGTGCCACCCCACCTGGCACAGACAGAGCTGCTTATGCAATTCCACTTGATCCCAGACCCAAGGTACAGCCAGAGAGCCAGAGAATTAGAATCTGGGGTCCTAACACACCAAACAACAACAACCACAACAACACACCAGTTTACTTGCATTTTTTCCTGTGTCCTGAGAGAAAATAACCTATTAATGTTTTAATGCAATCCTTGAACTTGGTGCAACAATTCCCTGACAATGTGCATTCAGGCCAGTCCACAGGGGGATCAGAAAAGATGAAGCAGGACTCTCAGAAATCATGTTCTCTACATGAAAATAGATCAGGCTGTGGGAGGAGTGAACTGAAAATAGCCTGAGGGAGTGAGAGACAAAACACTTGAAAGAGTAAGAGGGAGGGGAGGCAACTGTGATGTAGGAAGAAAGGGTGCTGTGCAGAGAGGAGCAGAGGAAGGCGGAGCTGGCATGACTCTTTCCCAGGGTTCTGTTAAGCCAGCCAGTCAGCCCCTAAGGCAAAAAGCGTTCCCCAAAAGACAAGGTGTTTTAAATTATGCTAACTTAAAGTACCACTTCCTTGCTATTCTACCTGCCCTTCCAGGAACATCCATTTTCTGAAGGGAACAAATAAATACACACGTAGATGAGTGATAGATAATGCTTTCCTCCAGAGTTGAACTTAATGCATCTTTACTAGATAAAATTTGAAAAGTTCAGAAAATGGTAATGAACAAAAGCCCCCATCCCGTCACATAGATATAATCATGAGCATTTTCATACGTTGATTTTCTGCTTTGTACACATATACAAGGTTGTGTATGTGTGTATATATATATCACCATGATGTTGTAAAGTAGCAGAAGCAGAATCCTCTCAATTCCTAAACAGAGATATATGCTCTCGGGGCTTCTGAAGTCTCTGGAATTACTTGTGCTCTGGTTAACCTTGGATTCTTGTATTTTTCAAAGACTTTGAGTCTTCACTTATGCCTCTTCTCTTCTGTGTCATAAAATAGGTTTTAAAAAAAAAATTATTAAACCCACATTGTAGGGAATATTATGGGGTCTCCAGGGGAAAGAGAAGAAATATGGTTGGGATAGGGGCCTATCTAGCCCACCTGGAGGACTAATGTCTATACTACAGGGCAAGATGGCTCCCAGTGACCTTTGTCCCACATCTGGGTTTTCTTAGTGTCAAGTGAGCCAAGATAGATGGCCCCTGCCCTCTTGGACCCCCTGCCACCTGATTGGATAACTCTGATCCTCACTTGCCCCCTGTTTGGCCATTTAAGAACATACCCTGATTGGCCAGGAAAGGACATCCTGTTTCACCGCATAGAATGTCACTCCTAATTGGTTGTGCCTAGCCCCTCGCACCACACCCTGATTGGTTGGTGGCCATCTTAGGGCAGGTACCTAGAGACTATATAAGCAGAGCTTGCTTGCCGCTATGCATGATGATGCCACTCCACTGCAAATGGGCCACATCCTCACCAGACCAAGGAGACTGCCTGCCATTGCAGAGGCCACACCATCACCAGATCAAAACAGAGATCATCAGAGACCACCATAGCAGAGAGCAACCCTTAAGAGCTGTGTAACACTTTGAGCAGCAGCACTTTTTAAGTGCTGTACAATAAAGGGAGCTGTGCTTTTAAAAGCATCCTGAAGCCTGCCATCCTTGACTCTATCCTCTGCACCTCACCAGTCTCCCATGGTGTTGGGGTTTGGGCACCCTGACACCACATATCCCTCCATGGGCCAGTTTATTCTCATCTTAATCTCTAACTCTTGAATAGTTACCATCATAAGTTGATGTCACTTCATCTCTAACCCAATACCATTGTAAAATTACTGCATGTTATTTTTGTTGTTAGGTGCCTGAGTCCTGTCTGACTCATAGCAACTCTCACAGGTTTTCAATGCTTGATTGTTTCAAGATTGTCCTGGGAGTGGACTGCCAGGTCCTTCTCCCATTTTTTTGCCATGCTGAGGATTGGACCTTGGTACTCAGAAAGTACAGAGCAGCACTCTACCACTGAGCTAAACCCCAACAAAGTTACTACATATACACACATATGTTGTTGTTGTTAGGTGCCTTCAAGTCGAGTCCAACTCATAGCGACCCTCGTAGGGTTTTCAATGACTGACTGTTTCAGGATTGCCTTGGGAGTGGGTTGCCACTTCCTTCTCCCATTTTGCAGTGCTGGGAATCGAACTCGGGACCTCAGAGACTGCAGTACAGTGCTCTACCAACTGAGCTAAATCCCAGCCCCCATACACACATATAGACATATAGTATATTATTATATAACACATATATGCATACCATATGTTTTTGTATGTATAATTGTATGTATAATAAAAATTTACTTAATTTGCCACATACCTCCACAAACTCAGCTCCAAATGAATATTATACATAGGCTTTTTGTTTTCTGGGCTCATTCAGTTTCTACAGAAGAGACTAGCTATTTCTTCTCCAGACTAGCTAGAGTTTTGGGAGATCCATGGGAAGTAGAGGCTGGTGTGTGCTTGGTAGAACATACACATTAATTTCCCCCTTGTTTTAACAATGCCCTCACCCACTTTTGCCACCCTGTGCTATGTGTGGGGTTGGAGAGAGGATCCTGAGGTTCTAACTGTTCTTCCCAAGAAAGACTTCCATGCGGTTCTCTCATTTTCAGCTCCTATTCTCAGTGTCGCTAGGGTGGAGCTATAGAAAGAATGTTTCCATCTCCCCAAAATTTATGTGCTGAAGTCTAATCCCCAGTGGGAGGGCATTTGGTGATGGGGTCTTTGGGATATGATCAGATCATGAGGGCAGAAGGTCCATGGGTGAGATTAGTACCCTTCTGAAAGAGCCCCCAGGGAGTTCATATGTCACTTCATCCTCTATGAACCAGGAAGATGGCCCTCACCAGACACCCAACCCGCCAGCACCTTGATCTTAGACTCCCCAGACTTAAGAGGTGTGAACAATGAATTTGTGTTGCTTTTAAGCCATGCAGTCTATGGCATTTTCAACAGCAGCCCAGGCAGATTAAGACAGGTAGACTGTATTAATGAACCTAATTCTTCACCTTCCCCATCTTCTGTCTCCTTTGCCATGTGACTTTGCAGTTCCTCTAACTAAAGGGTCAGAGCCTATTTTCTCACCTCTTAGTTTAGGACTGGTCATGTGATTCGCTTTGGCCAATAGAATGAAGCATGAGGAAGTGTACCAGTTCTTAGCCTGGACCTACCATCTTCTCTTGTCCTCCTAAGCATCCTACGCCTCTGCCTTCATCATGGAAGGGACAGCACTATGCTAGCCAGTGCCATAGCAGGACAATGAGAGACATAACAGAGAGCTGTCCCAGCTAAGGAGCCCTGGCCAAGCCCAGCCTTGAGAAAAGCCCCCAGCTGACCTATAAATGCACAAATGACTCAGCTACTCTGTGGAAGTGTGCACAACCAAAGGTGATCCTATGCCACTGAGGTTCTATGATTGTCTGTTACACATTCTTATTGCAACTATATCTAACCAGGGAACATTTTTCTCCAAATACCTGAGGTTTTCAGCGCAAGTGGGAGTGAATAGGGATGTGACCTGTTTTCTCTTTCTCATCTCTCTTTTCAAATATTTACCATTTTTTCCATCTAATTCATCTGATCTTTATGTTCTAAATTTTGTTGATATCTCTCATTCATTATTTTTCAGCCCCCCTTCTCCTAGCTCTTTTCAGCTTCAATTGTATAAATCATTTTTTGTAATTTTAAAGGATTTTTTCAGAGTCAAGGAAACATATGTGTTTAATCAGATGTCCTTTTTTCCTGAAATATTCTCCTCCTTTAGACAATGCTACATCGACTAAACAATTTTTATATCTCTTCTGCACATAGTCTTCCCAGCTGTTGCCTCTAGATTCTGGCCGAGGTGACTGGATCTGGCCAACGGAAAGTGAGCTGAAATGATTCATGACTTTCTTCTATTCCTATTATCTAGTATCCTGGACATTGATAGTCATTATTAACTCATCTTTAGGATACAGCATGTCAAAGGGCATTTTATGCTAAGGAAGGAACATTCTTCACACATATATCCATAGGATTTACTATCTGCCCTTCTTAGAGAAGCAAAGAATAACTTTTTATTCATGCAACATATAAATGAAGCTATTGTTTCATTGTTTAGAAGTGAATTGTTTATAGGTCAGCTATTGTTTAGAAGTTAATTACACAAAGAAGCATGTGTTCAGACACTGAGAGTCCAAAGGGATACACTAAGACTAAGAGAGTCCAAAGGGATAGACTAATCTATCCAAAGGGATAGATTAAGATTTGTTTCTTTGCTTCCACTCTTAGCTTTCTCTGTACTTAAGGCTGAGTTGCCTAAAATAACATTTTTTTAGACTTGCTTAAAAGCCAGTTTCTAGTTAGATTCTGCCAGTTGCAGACACTACTATAACCATCCTGCCTCCCTCAGGAAGCTGTGCTGTCCCACCTACACTCTGTGCTAAGGAATGGGGAGACGCTACTTTCTCAGGATTGGTTATTAACCCAGCCAATCATGTGACTCAAGGGAACCCACATTTTTTTCCTTGTCCCCTGTGCTATTGAACTTCAGCTCCCAGACACCTTGACATGTGTTTTCTACATTATGGCCCTATGCCACTTTGCTTATTCTAAGTGCAAAGGCGGGAATTCAATAATCACAGAAACGTGGGTTTAGAACTATGCAGGGGTGGTGGGGTTATTCCAAGGTCCCTGCCAGGATGATTGGCTCCAAATGTGGGACAGACATTCAGGGTACTTCCAGAAGCAACAACCCTCCTGCTATTTCAAAGGAAATATCTGAAATCACGAAAATAAAATAGATACACAATGCCTACCATGAGGGACATGTATAATAATTGACCTTGAATACTTCCAGAATTGTTACCTGGACACCTCTGAGTTCCTTGGTGTGTCTCCCAGCAGTGGTAATCTTTTCAGCTATTCTGAGAATCATGACATTGGACTCACTATTTGATACTGGATGTGCTAGGAGAGACTTGGTAGCCATTTTGTGGGTCATGATAGCACTTATGCTTTTGCCTATTTCTGGTGCCTTCTAGAAAATTCCACTTAGTACCCTACCAATGAAACTGTCAACAACGAATCATAGGATTAGAAACCAAATTAGTCATGCAGGATGTGTCTTCCTCCATTTAGGAATTACTGGAGAAGGCTTAAGAATAAAGTTGCAAGTTTTAGTGTTTTCTCAACCTCTGGGTTACACCAGCAAATGCTGCCCACCTGGCTATACTTTGCAGACTGCAGTATACGCACCTCTTGGCTGTGATTACAAATGCATTTCTCTCTATGCCTCAGGTAAAAATGACCTATCTCCTGGCTGTAGTCAGCTGGCCATTGTAACCAAATTCCCATGTCTCCAAAATGATGTCAACGATTAACCTCACAGCTCTCAGGATTGATATGGTATAGGTTTTTGACAGTGAATTATGGTGCACAGACACCACCTTTTGGAACCAGAAGGTAGATTGGGAGCTAAAGATGAACACGTTTAAGACTCTTCTCTTGCAAGGCCGCAGCAGAGCTTCATGGAAACTGGCTATAGCCCAGGGCTTCAGTCAATCAATGCTAGCCAATCAGAAGGCTTGGGCCTCAGGCACCCGATCACATCATGGCAGGGTCAGATGCTTTTGCAACCTAGAATGTTGATGTAGAAAATCTTGCCAGTACATCATTGTGCTGCACAGTTGCAATTCCAAGTCTCGGGTCTCAGCTCCCTGTTCACAGCAGAATTGGGGCTGGTGCATCATCAACCATACATGTGGAGCTGGCAGAAAGGGCTCTAGCAAAGCCCTGCTACTAAGAAGTTACTGCATCCAGGCACTGATTGTGGCAGGGTAGGATTGATGCTTTCTAAGTTGACAGCTCCAAAGTCCCACAGTCCCAGAGCTGTAGTACAATATCTGTCCTTGCAAAGACCTTGCTGGTCTTTGACCTGTGATGTAACAAGCAATGGGGAACTTGAACACATGCTAAAATGCCTGTAACCCAGAGCTTTCCTCCAAACCCTGGCAAGCCTAGTGTGTGTGCTGCCTTGCTGTTTCCCCTGTCTCGAGAGGCACTCAGGACTTGCTTCTGCTATTATCGTCTCCCACACTCCCTTAATAGCATCAATTTTCAAGGTTTTAAGTGCCATCTATATGCTGCTGGCCTGCAGCTGTAGCCCTGTGACATCTGATCCTGTCAGATATCAGAAGCTAAGCAGGGTTGGACCTGATTAGTACTTGGATGGGAGACCACCTGGGAACACCAGGTGCTGTAGGCTTGGGAGATGGACCTGGCAACCCACTCCCAAAAGTCAATCGGCTATGGAAAACCCTATGAACAGCAGAGAAGCACTGACAATAGTATTTTGTCTGTGGTACATAGGGTCTCTATGGATACTGACTTGAGGGCACCTAACAACAACAACATATGCTGCTGGGATGGAATGTAGCTCAGTTGTTAGAGCATCGCTCTACAGCTTCAGAGGTCCTGAGTTTGATTCTCAACACCACAAAAAATGGGAGAAGGACATGGCAATCCACTCCTGAGGCAATCCCAAATCAATCAGCCATTGAAAACCGTAGGAGGGTTGCTATGAGTTGGACATGACTCAATGGCACAACAACAACAATATGCTGCTGGTTCTCATATGCATATCATACTTGAACCTGTAACTTCTCTGACCTCAGGAATGACCTCCTCAACTACTTGCTTGACATCTCTATCTGAGTATCAGACTCATTATGTCCCAGATTAGAACACTCTCTGTTCCCTTCCATTGCCACTACCCTTTTCCATACTGTTCTCCCTGCCACAGGGATGTCATCATGTCTCACCTGGAATACAGATATTTCCTTGTCGCCCATCCTTGCCCATCTCTGCTCCATTCTTCTATGGCAAGCAAAGTGATCTTTCAAAAATGTAAACTGAATCATCTTATTCCAAGGCTTATTGACTTAAAGACTGTATAAATGCCAAATTCATTGCGAAAGACCCCAAACTACCTAAATGATGACAATGTCTCATTCTTCAAGTCTCTTTTTGTGTCCCCTGTCTGTACTATCTTACCTAAAGCAAGTCCCCATTCTTATTCTTCAGGTAAGTGCTTTTGAAATCTTTATATTATATAATTTGGCTATTGTAATTGATTGCTCCATGAGCACTGTCAGTGCAAATATGTTTCTTTCAACATCATGTTCTCAGATTAGAGACAAAGACCAGCACATAGTAAGTGCTCAATAAATATTTTAGAATAAAAAAATATATTAGTGCTTGTTTGCTGAGCATGTCCTCACCACATTACTGAATTGCTATTTTACTTTGAGCAATATTTTCACATGATGGCCATTTTTTAATGAAGAATTTCATGTGTAATCTCTTGGAGAATATAATGTGTTCTCAGTTAAGGAAAACAATCCTATTAAGAAGATGTAAATGATGGGGTACTGATAGATTTGCTTCCTATGATTCAATAAAATTAAAAATTGATATATAATATAGGTTTTTGGAAGGCTTAAAAATGATTAAAAACATATATATGAGACCTACTCAGGCAAGGAATTACATATGAATTTTGCTTAGGGATTTGCATTTTAATAATGATTTCCCCATATCAGCATTAAAAATTCCTCATTTAGTCAAATAGCTTCAATTGACTTCTTTAAAATGAATTAGTCTATGGTCTATACTAATACTTTGCTTTGAATAATTGTTTGGTTGTGTATAAAATTTGGTGTAACAATTCTTCCTCTCACAACTACTCAAATTCTAGATATTGCCCCTTTTGCTTTTAGCATTTCTCACTGAAGGAAATAAATCTTTCACCTATGTAATAATAATAATAATACTTCCATAAATAAGCTTCCCAGTTTTTTACTTTTGTCAGAGGTACTCACAAGAATTTTTTTTTTATACTGGGAATTAAAACCAAGGCCTTGCATATGCTAGGCAAGTGCTCCAGCAGTGAGCTATATCCTTAGTCCTTTTCCTTTTTCATAATTCAAAAATTATATCTAGGTATAGACATTTTATTTATTTTACCTATCAAAGAGAGCAATGCTGCTCATATAATATGAGAAATAATTGAAATAACTTCAATATATTTACTAATTTGGTTCCAGTGGTTGGGGATACTTTTCAAAAGCTTTGCTAATTGTTTGAGTAAGCTTTTATCTATTACCTTCTATATTCATAATCTTCTTTCTCATTTTTCCTTATTCCCTCTTTTTTGAAGAGCTTCTCAAATTACTTTTGCAAATTGTGACTCACTTTCTTCTTAGCTCAATCCTGTTCCCTAGTGCCTCTCATGTAAAATCAAATTCTTCCATGGGAGGCTCTGATGTACAGTTGCTAGGCTTATATCTCCTTGTCCCTACAATTTTTATGATAGATCTTTTCATGATCACATTAATCATCTAAACTAGTGCTAAGGAATATTTAAAGCCTGTGAATGACATCAACACTAATGCTATTGCCTTGCCAAATCAATTATCACACATGGTAACTAGTGAGGTGTAGCCTGAAAATATGCTTAGGCTGTGAGAATCTCATTCACATAAGCTCTACAGTGAGGTTCTATTGCAAGAAAACCAAAAGAATGCAGGCAGACCAAAGGGAGGATCATTTTAAGCTAAACTTGGTGAACCATGAGTTTATTGGAGTTGCTTACAGGGGTGTTGGTGAATCACAGACAGCCTTTATGTACAGTGTAGCACCACCAAGGGGAAGAATCCCTCCTGGAGATGTTTGCACTGAGATGTCCCAAAGTTGCACCATGGTTGCCTCCTGCCCTCAGCCAATCATTCATCTTTCATATAACTAAGCATCATATGCACTTGGGGCAGGAACTGGTGACTGGCACCTCAGAGAAGAGTCTTGTGAGGGTCTCAGGAGGGTCTTCTGACCCCTCCCTACAAGAGGGAATGTTACTAGTCCATTTACCATTACTATAGTTTTTCCTTATTTCATTGCCATGGCTGCATGGGTAGGTGGGTCCCCCAGGTCATCCCAGGTGTTCTGTATCAACATAGTGATCTTCATGCCCAACCCAGAGGAAGCAGCTACATGTCACTGACCCAGATAGGCAAAGGAGGGCTAGATGATGGGCATCTTCCTTTTAGGGGAACACTTAAGGAAATGCACTGCCTCTGGGTGGACCTGGTCCTAAAGGCTAGCAGAAAGTACCAGATATACATAACCTACTACTAAAGAGACAGTTTGGGGAATGGAGAAAGGGATGGATTCCAGCCTTCTAGGAAGGAAGGAAAAAAGAAGGAAGGAAAGGAGGGAAGGAAGAAGGAAGGGAGGCAAGAAAAGAGGGAGGGAAATTCACTCCAATAAAATTAAAATATTGATGTGAGGTTACAGTAGATCTCCTCTCAGAGATAGCTATGTTGTGAACAGGGGAAAATTGTCAAGCTACTTAAGCTCAACTTATAAAATCCTTGAAGGAATTGAATCCAATTAGTAACCTCATACTGAGCAAAGTGCAGAGCATAGAATATTCAAAATATGTTCCCTGAATGGCAAAGTCCACCCTGGATGTACCAGCAAGAGAGCTGGGGATTAACTGTGGCAGTGCCCACTCAATATTCCTATGGCAGATCCCCCTGGGCCCATCCCTCCCAGCAAGCAACTTGTCTTTGTGTTCTATTCAGACCACACATTAACATTCATCTCTATCTTAAAGTTTTCCTGCATGTATGTCCTCATTAGTTTATGAGTTTTACCCCTAGCACCTACCCCCAAAGAGTGGCTATTTGTCTTTAATAAATTGACCAACATATGTAAAAAGGAAAGGGAAGGAAGGAGGAAGGAAAGAAAGAAGGAAAGAATAAATGATGGAAGGCAGGTAGTCAGGCAGGCACCCTCCTAGTCTGAACACATAAACTTGGAGTTAATAAAGTCCTGAGAGTCAACCTGTAGAAGCTGGGGTGATAGCAGCTGAGTTGAGCAGCCTTCTCCCAAGTCCATGACAATGAAATATTAAAGGCAACCCACTCTGCACAGTTGGGAGTCTATGACAGTTAGCTTTTGCTAAGTCACAAACTACCTCCACTTTTCTTTCCACAAAACAATTAATAGCTTAAAACAAACATAAGCATCTACTTAGCAGACAACTTCGTAGATTGACTGATATAGACTGGGCTTACCAGCAGTGTTCAGCTGGCATCCCTCACATGTCTGCGGCTAGCTGGGTGTCACTGTCCTAAGTTTAGTATGACTGGGGGGGTGTACTCCATGTGCTTCACCCTGGAACCCCCAAGGTAGCCCCACTTGCTCTCTTCCCAGTGGCGGCAGAGGTACAAATGCAGAGCCAACCCAGCAAGCATTCATAAGGCTCTGCTTGAGTTACATCTGCTAGCAGCCCATTGACCAAAGGGGTAAAGGGCTGAGACCGTGAATGCCACCTTCTACTTGCATTAATCTAGATGATTAATCAAATGGAGAGGCTTCTTCATCCCGAGAGCAAAAAATTGTTTTAAAAGCATATCCCAGATGAATCATTGTATAACACCAAAATACATATTTAATTTCAGGGAAAAAACCTTGTAAAGCTTTCCTAGAAATTCAAATCACCAATCACAATCTTCTTTTCTAAAACCACAGTGTTAATATATGGTCAAATCTGTGCCAGGTCTAAGATACGTCCCTATTTGCATGTTAACAAGTTAGCTAGCCACAAGTTCATGGACAGTGGCAAAGGACTGTGGCTTACCAGGTCAGATACACAGGGCATTTTATTACTCACAGTATGAGCAATAGCTGTTGTTGTTGCTGTGTGCCATCAGGTCGTGTCCAACTCATAGCAACTATTATAGGGGTTTCAATGGCTAATTGTTTCGGGACTGCCTCGAGAGTGGATTGCCACATCCGTCTCCCTTTTTTGCTGTGCTGGGAATTGAACCAGGGACCTCAGAGATTGCAGAGTGGCGCTCTACCAACTGAGCTAAGTCCCAGTTCCTAGAGCAGTAGCTAGAGTATCCTATTTTTATATTAGTTCCCTGAGCCCAATTTTAGAGGGCCAGGTAAAACCCACCACTCAGTGTGTTGTATTATGGGAGAGGAAAATAGAGCTGAGTGAGCCCAAACCTTATATAACAGTAAGCATGCCTGCCCTTAATGTGAAGAGACACTGGCTCTGTCTTCCAAAGATGTTGGCTAAACAAATGTCACTGAAAAGATGGCCAGAAAAATCAGCAGTCAGTTCCTTTTCTCATAAGACATATGGAAACATAAGTGATCCATGGAAAATCATATTTCAATAATATAAAATAATCTTCACACTTCTGTGCTGGCCTCCACCAGGGCCAGTACTCAAGCGAGGCATTGATTTCATTGTTGGGTACCAACCAACACAAGCTGTGGTTGTGAGTCTCATACACAAGAGGGGTACAGGGAGAACATCAACCTCCTCCCCTGCTGGGGTATCTGCCCACTAACTCTGTTCAAGTCCATGGTATCTCACTGAATGGTCCTATAGCAGGTGCAAGGCTTGTCTTTGAGTCTTCCTTACCCCATCTGCACAGTAAAGGGTTAAGTAAAAGACACTGTAGAGTGTCGTCCTCCTCCTATAGCCTCTTTTCTGGGTTGGAGCGCCCACCTCCCAGCCCCTGTGAGTGCTGGCTGGTGAACCTCTCTGGAGAATTGCCCTCAGCCAAACAGAAGCCTCATCCCATCCTCACACCCCTATACTGGGGGCAACTGATGTTCCAGCCCTCTTGTGAAGTCAAAGTGAGGGAGTATAGTTGCTTAGCTCTCTCTCCTGACCTATCCTACTACCTTCTTTTCCTATCTCCTGGAGCTTCCCCTGCATAAATCACATGCATTCAAACCCCTGACTCACACTCTTCTTTTAGGAAACTTAACTTAGGGTTGCCTGCAGCTGTAGCACTGTGGTTTCCAATCCCATCAGATCTCGGAAGCTAAGCAGGGTCAGGCCTGGTTAGTACTTGGATAGGAGACTACCTGAGAACACCAGGTGCTGTAGGCTTGGGAGAAAGACCTAGCAACCCACTCCCAAAAATCAATCCGCCATTGAAAACCCTGTGAACAGCAGAGAAGCACTGACAATATTGTTTCACCTATTGTACATAGGGTCACTATGAGTTGGACACCAACTCAATGGCACCAAACAACAACAACTTAGGGCTGGGCTGGGGTTTAGCTCAGCTGGTAGAGCACTTCTCTGTACTCTCTGAGGCCCTCAGTTCAATCCCCAGTACTGCATAAACAGGAGAAGGATGCTGCAATCCACTCCCAAAGCAATCCCCAAATAATCAGCCATTGAAAATGCTATGAGCATTCTATGAGTCAGACCTGATTTGATAGAACCTAACACCAACACCTGAGGTGTTGGGTTTATCTTAGGGCTGGGGTTTATCTCAGTTGGTAGAGTGCTGCTCTGTGTGCTCTCTGAGGCCCTGAGTATGAATCCCAGCACTGCAAAAATGGGAGAAGGACCTGGCAACTCACTGCTATAGCAATCCTGAAACAATCAGCCATTGGAAACCCTATGAATAGTAGAGAAGCACTGCCATAGTACCAGGCATGGCACAGCATTGGGGAGTTTCCTTCTGTTGTACATAGGGTCACTATGAGTTGGACCTGACTCAGTGGCACCTAACAACAATAACAACAACGTAGGACAGATAGAAATAGCTGCCCCAGAGAGCTGTCATCAAACGTAAGTGGATATTGGTCACAGGAAAGGAATCCTAACAATTTCCCTATCATATCATTCCTGACTTTAGCTCCACAAAGATAATTTTGTATCTGAACTGTCTTGGTGTATGTAGCTACTTTTGCCACCTAAGCCGACCTCTAGTCAACTGATTCTACCCTAAGCACACCCTAAAAGTGTGCCAGACTCCTATTTCCTATTTAACTGGTTGTGATCTTTTCTAAGACAGGCCCATTCTGGCCCCATGATGTGCTCCGATTACTCAAAACACTAACCTTCTGGATCATCCAGAGAATTGATATCATCTTTAACAAGTCATAGGACCTGCAGATACCTGTGTTTGTGGTGGGGCATGGGGTGGGGGTGGGGGGAGCACCTACCTGCACTATCTTCTGCCACAGTGGTGCGTATAACCTAAACTAAAAAACCATTTTCAGAGGCTGTATGTGCCTGGGAATAATGTCAGGAAAGACAGTTACTCCTTGGGACAACTCCTGCCTTCAAATCACTGAAGTTACCTGCTGCTACTCCAACTTACACAAGAATGTATGCAGATATATATCAGCTGTGCCCCTGGCAATGCCCGTACCTGGAAAGCTGCCTGCCACCTTCACTTGTACTTATGCCACCATTAAGGCTGGGCTGCTGTTTCTAGATTAATCAGCTTCTACTTTGGTTGCAAGGAGCAAGTCATTTCTTAACCCGCGCAGTTCACTGCTTGAGTACCCAAACAGAACCAGACACTTAACAAAATGTTGAGGTACTTTTACAGTTATTTAATTTCTGTTTCCAGCACCCCTCGGAACTAGAAAATGAATTCATATGTCTTTCATTTGGACTCCATATGTCTGTCCCCAGAACTCATTCTGACTGCCACATTTCTCCTTAGAGATTACCTTCTGTCCTCTCTTACTTGCTTCCACTCAGCCACCTCTCTCCTGAGTTGAATCAACCCACTGGAGTCAGGACTTGTGTTTTTTCCCCTGACATTTTTGCCAATGAAATAAAGAATCCTCTGGACACAATAGAGGAGGACCCAGCAACCCACTCCCAAAACTCAATCTGCCATTGAAAACCCTATGAACAGCAGAGAAGCACTGACAATAGTGTTTCCCCTGTTGTATGCAGGGTTGCTATGAGTTGGATATTGACTCGATGGCACCTAACAACAACAACAACAATTGGACAAAATGTACTTGTTCCCTTCAATATGATACTCTGATTGGCAGCATTGGTTATTAGTACAGAAACCATGTCCTTAAACTGAAACTAGCCATAGGTGAATCACAGAAGTCCTGCTCACATCAGCAATTCCATCCTGCCCCTGACATCCCCCCACCACCACGTAGGCAGAACTGGGTCCAGTCTTCAACAGTGAAAGAAGGCAGAGAAATGGCATACATATCAAGATGATCTGGGCTAGGCTCATCTCTCATAGAGAAGCATCTATATCCCAGAGGGTCTCAAATCAAACTAAAATAAATTAGCATAAAAATGGGCATGGAATTGCATCCTCTCCATGCTAATATCTTCAAGAAGCATGTGTGGCTTCTCCATAGGGTCACATTTTAGGACTGTAGAAGCTAGTAACCAGGATGCAAATGCTTTTACTTGGAATGTACTTTGACTCAACAAGGCATCATCTGCAAATTGGGAGACCTTCTAGCACTAATTTATTTCAGAGGAGAAGAAATTTGAGCAGTCAGTGCTCAGAATCATCTTCCTTTCCAGGGCTTCAAAGGGAATAAGGGACAAGTCAAGGAGACAGGCACAGATGATGCTTAAGAGCATCCCCATTTAGAATATTCCAAACTCTCAGAACGCTAAGATGCATTGATTTGCTGCTCTGAATTGTGTTTCTCAAAAATCTAAAAATATTTACTCTTTTGTCAGGTTTTAGAAAACCAAATTTTGAAAACCCCCTCCTCCTCACACCCATTCTGTAAACATTCACAACAATTCACAAGCGGTCAGGCATGAATGTATGTATAGACTATTCTGTGGAAATCAACGCAGTGACAAAGATAACAGAAGCTAGTTCTGGCAGTCAAGAAACTGAATTAAAAGTAAAACAATCCGCCTCCACATCTGGTAACAAGGCAAGGAGCTGTCACTTGGTGAAGCCACCTCAGAGACATCAATATATAGTGAAAGGGCTGTTCTTTAATCTCATTTTACTTTGGTGTGTGAGCATAGCTAATATCCAACTTAGGACATGCATTTATACCATCAGAAAAAAGACATATGTCCACAAAATTCTGAAAACAAAAATGGACCATGAAGTATTGATGAGATGGTAGTAATGGAAAATGTAATTTTGTAAAGTCCAGAAAACAGAAAGTCAGAGTTAGTCCACCATTGTCCAGGAGGAAATGGCATGTTAAATGTTGAATGTCAGATTTAGAACCTGAAGATCTGTGCTCTCATTTCATGAACCAAGGATAGTGTGTGCACATTCCATCCTTCTCTGCACATTTCCTAGGCACTTTTGCCCACTCATCTCTAATGACCCTCAAATCAAGCTTCAGACCAATGCTGGACATTTACCACTTGGACATACCACGGATAGCTCATAGTTCATAAATCTAAAAGTGATCTCAGTGCCTTCTCCTTCATGTCCACAACTTGGAATTCCTCCTCCATTGATCCTTTCTGCCTCAACTGCAATAGCCAGCCAGTGAGACTCTGTTAATTCTTTCTCCATAACATGGTCCAAACTTGTCTCTCCCTCTCCATCTTCAGTGCAACTACATAAGTTCAACATGCACACCATCAATTTATTTCATGAGGTATATAAAAAATCTTCCAGATAGTCTCCTTGCCTCCAGCTTTATCTTCATCAATTCATTCTTCTTTGAATCTCTCCCTTCACCACCCAAATGACTTTTCAAATCACAAGCACAATGATATGCTGGTCCTGTGGTAATTCTTTAGTACCTTCAGGCTCAGACTCAGATGCTTTAGAACTATTCCTTAGCCCTCCCGCTCATCCAGCCCCACATCTTATCACTCTCCCCTTTGTACGCTAAAGTCTATCATACGGGACAATGTGTAGTTCCCTGGAGGAGCTATTCATTCTTTTTTTTTTCTTTCTTAATTTATACATGTTAATGGGGTATAGAGTAATAAGTCACTTGATATATCCATTATGCCACAATTAAATCAGTTTTGCTTGCACTTACATCTCCTTAAACATTTTACAGAAGAAGAAAAGTAGGAATTTTAATTAACATAGTGACAGTGGTGTGCAATCATGGGTTATACCCTGATTATTTTTCTTTCTCTTTTGTTCCTTTTTTTGTATATTCATAGGGTTGCATCCTGTATTTTGCATTTTTTCCTCTCCCTCTTTACCCCTCTATGTTGTTCTTCTTCCCCTTTCTTCCCATCCACTCCCTCTCACTGGTCCCCTCTCTCCTACTATCAAGTCCATTTGTATTTTCCATTCTTATATAAATATGATTGTTCATTTTTATGTATATATATCATTTTTTTCCTTTAAGGTAGGTTTTGCTCCCATATATGAGCAAGAACATATGGTATTTGTCTCTCTGAGTCTGGGTTATTTCACTTATGATGATGCTGTCCAGATCTATCCATTCTGCTGCAAATAACATAATTTCATTTTTCTTGACTGCTTAATAGTATTCTAATATATATATATATATATATATATATATATATATATATATATATATATTACAATTTTTTAATCCAATCCTCTGTTGATGGACACCTGGGCTGATTCCATACTCTTGCAATTGTGAAGAATGCTGCATTACATATGGAGAGGCAGGTGTCCCTGTGATCTGATAACTTATCTTCCTTTGGGTATATTCCTAGAAGTGATATAGCTAGATCACATGGTAGTTCCATTTTTAGTTTTTTAAGGTACCTCCTTGTTTATTTCTAAAGTGGATGAACTAATTTAAAGTCCCACCAAAGCTGCCATTCTCATCAAACCATCTCCCCTGAAGATCTGCTTCATCTCCTGTGTTGCCTAATAGGATCCCACTCATCTTTGAAGACTCTGCTCAGACATCCCCTGATTTAGACTATCTCCCTTCAGGCACTATTTAGCATTACATATCACATATCATAAAGGTCCTCTCTGGCAAGTCTAAGACCTGAAGATGGGTAACAAGCCTTGCCTGTGTATTACATCAAAACAATTGAGTGGGAAAATACTCAATTTTAAAATACTGGTCCTATGTAGAGTATGTGACATTTCTTGTAAAACTTTTCTAGTTTTTATTCTGAGCTCTCTGAGAAACTACAGATGACTAGTTCTATATTCTATTACCTTGTACTAGGAAGAAATCTAGATCAAAGGAAACAAGCATCTCTAATACCAGCAATACATAATTTTCATTGTAAAAAAAAGAGCTGGAAATTGAGTTATCCATCAAACTCTATGCTTAATCACTCATGAGTATATCAATTCTAAGATTGCTCTCCCTGAGCTGAATTGGAAAATGCAAAAAGCTGAAATGGTATAGAAGACATATACTGAACTATTGCACATACCCACCTCTAGGTCAGGTGACCCAACTAGGATGTGTTATTGGCCTGAGGAGCATTTGGTGGCTGGTATCATAACAAAGGATGTAACAATAGAGAAAGTTCTACCTACTACCAAGCAGTGAGGGAAATGGCTGAATGAGGCAACAGATTCATAGAGCCTTCTGCCCTCACCTCCACAGAAATGTTCAAGTTTGCATTTGATTTCCTACTGCCCTCCATTCTTCTCACAGATGTTCAGTCAGTGGGAATCTGTCAGGTACAAAAGCAGCCATCTGTCTTTTCCACTCCCACCTATTCTTAAGAAATCTTAAAGATCCTCTTAGCATTTGGCTGATTTTGCCATGGCAAAAGAGTAGGGCTAACCTTTCCAGATATGATCCTGCGCACTTAGGAAAAGTGTCAGAAAAAAATCATTAAAGTGATTAAAAACACAAACTTATTTGTGTCAATAAAGATAATATCTTCAAATGCCCTCACCTACCAATGGCAAGACTTGGACAGGAACTACAGAAACATACAGACACAAAAGGCAAACCTTTCTAACTCTAATTCTTAGAGAAGTTAGAAGACAAATGTCCCAATATTGAGGATTATTTAATATTAGAATTATTTGTTCAGAATGAAGAATACAGTCTTTTATTCTAAAAAACTATAATAACAGAAGAGAACCAGTCTAGTTAGGGAACCAACTGTTGACCTGCCCTAAGGCAAGTGAATGGACTGATGGGGTTAGTTTCTCATTCATCTGTTCGTGATTCTATAAATCCTCCTAATAAAAATTTGTCAGAAATACTAAGTGATCTGTATTTATATTTTTCTTCTGAGTTAAAAAAAAAGTCACAATCAGGTGGCTCATCTGGGTGCTAAGTTTTCAGGAGAAATTAGGTCTTTCTACATCTGTATCAGTACCTATCCTTTGGTATTTGACTGATGCCTGAAAGTAGGAGCTTACAACAGAATTACAAACCAGGAAAACATGTCTGGAGTGGTTGTTTCTCCCAATATTAACTGGGAATACAGTCTCACGCTATTAGCCACCTTGGGTCAGTACATAAAAATAACAATAATGGCTGGGTGCAGTGGATCATATTTGTAATCCCAGCAACTTGGGAGGCAGAGACAGGGGGATTGCAAGTTCCAGGCCAGAGGGAACATGTGTGTCTTAGAAAGACCCTGTCTCAAACTAAAAAGTGAAAACTGGGCTGGACATGTGAGGCCCTGGGTTCAACTGCCTCGCACCACAAAACAAACAAACAATAAACAATAATATATTTGTTGCTCAAAGTTTAATAGTAACTCCCAGCACTTGGGAACTGAGGCAGGAGGATCTCAAGTTTGAAGCCAGCTTAAGCTACACAATGAGAGCCTACCACAAAAAATAAATAAATGAATAAGGAAAGAAAGAAAGAAAGAAAGAAAGAAAGCAAGCAAGCAAGCAAGCAAAGAAAGAAAGAAAGGGAGGGAGGGAGGGAGGGAGGGAGGGAAAGAAGAAGTTGGAAGACAGGCAGAACCAAATACAAAATACAATAGGAAAAACAATGAAAACTGCCAAGATTCATAGTGAGAGAAAGGACAATGCCAGATTCTGGTATTCTAGGGAGAAAAAAGAACACAAATTTTGGAGAAAGTTCTATTGAATGAAAGTCTGAGAATCCTATTTTAAAGCTTCATGAAGGAGGCTGTGAAAGAATAATAAGAAATGAAATTTGTAGGATTAGGAGGAGGAGTTCAATAAATTTTAAGACATGTTTACAGATATTTGACCCTGATAACTAGAGTCTTGGCCTGCAGCCATAGCCCTGTGGCATCCGATCCCGTCAGATCTCGGAAGCTAAGCAGGGTTGGGCCTGGTTAATACTTGGATGGGAGACCGCCTGGGAACACCAGAAGCTGTAGACTTGGGAGAAGGACCTGGAAACCCCCTCCCAAAAATCAATCTGCCATTGAAAATCCTATGCACAGCAGAGAAGCACTGACAATAGTGTTTTCCCTATTGTACAGAGGGTTACTATGAGTCAGATACCGACTCAACGGTACCTAACAACAACAACAACAACTAGAGTCTTGAGTCTGGGGTTTAGCCCTCTGCACTCTCTGAGGCGTTGGGTTCCATCCCCAGCACCACAAAAATGGGAGAAGGATGTAGTGGCCACTCCTGAAACAATCAGCCATTGAAAACCCTATGAGCATCACTACGAGTTGGACACGACTTAATGCCACCCAACAACAACTACAGTCTTATAAAATGTGAAACTATTATATATTCTGTACTCGGGATTGTATGCTTAATATTGCATACATTTATTTGGATACCCTTACATCTGTTCAGTAATTACTGGCAATGAGGCAAAGTATCACCAGAAAAATATCCTGCTGTTCTGAGCCTGTATTAGTTTAAAAACATAAATTAGATGTAAAATATATGTATCTGACAAATACATATGAAATATTATATCTATCTGGTTAGATGGATGATTTGTTTTAATAAATCTGAGTTTGTAATAAATCTCTTCCATTTTGAGATTTTCAAAGAACTTTTCTGATGTTATTGGTTAATTGCCACAGAACCAAAGTTTGGAAAGAGAATAAATAAATTCATTCTAGTTTCTAGTTTTTGGGTGAGAAAACAGACAGATGACCTGAAATCACTGGCCTCACTTCTATCCCAGTAAGATGGGGGGTTTGAGGAGCAGTAACTGGGAAGATGAAGAGGAGAGAACAATTCTATTCCTAGGCAACCTGTTCTGGCACTTTTTCCCATCCCTACATGCTTAGAGCCAGTACTAGAGGGCACTGGGGATTCAGAAGTCTGGACAAGTTCCTAGTCAGTCCAGAAGCCATGACCCTCCTTTAGACATCTATGGCAGACCTTACCCTCTCTCATAGTCTGTGCTATTCTACAATGGCTGAAAGCCCATCATCACAGAATGGCTATGCAGCAGTTATAAATAACAACATAATTCCAGTGCCTTGTCATCTGAAGATCTCTGAGACATATTACTGAAGGAGAAGAGCAAGGTGCAGTATAATATATACATTATGACATTACTAATGTTAAAAACACAAACAATACTCTATCTTTCTACACACAACTAATTTATTGAAAAGTTTGATTCATTGAGATACAAATACAGAATTGAGTTTTTTTCAATCACTGAACTAAACTGCATTAGATTTCCTATTCCAATTCCTCTTAAAGATATGCAGGGCAGATCCCATGGCTTTCTGATCACCCTCATATATGAACACTCCAGCATTCTCCCATCCATTTATCCCAGTTGAAATCCTCAGTCTCATGTCCTTCCTTCCCACCTAGGTCAGCCTCGCACAGCTGGAAGCACTTGAAGGGAGAAAGGAGCTTCTCTACTCTTTACTGCTGTTTCTCCTCCTCCCTGTTGGCCTGCTCTCTCTCCTCCATCGTATTGGAGTTGAGAGGGGAATTGGGGCCTTGGGGCCTTTGGGGCTCTTTGCTCTCTTGGCTGATTCTATCTGGCCTTTGATGCCACTGAATTGGCAGACACCTTTCTTTGAGGAACTTTGGTGAGTTCTTCCTGAACCAGATGAAAGGTTCTGATTTGAAGCCTTCTAATTTACCTGACTAGTGGATCAAAGGCCATTCTCTTGAGGATAGAGTCTCCTGTTCTGGAGACCAGCCATATTGGTCAGGTAAAAGCAAGAACATTCAAACTACCTTCCTTTGTGTCCACTTGAGACATAGACAACCCTTTATTCTTTCCAAATCAGTTTATAGCTGCTTTATTTTCATCCTCTATCTAATTCTCTTGGGGCTGGGGGTTAGCTCAGTAGGGAGAGCACTGCTCTGCACTCTCTGAGGCCCTGGGTTTGATCCCCAGCACCACAAAGACAGGAGAAGGAGGGGGCAATCTGCTCCCAAAGCAATCCTGAAACAATCAGCCATTGAAAACCCTATGAATAGCAGAGAAGCACTGACAATAGTGCTGGGTATGGCACAGTGTTTCATTCTGTTGTTTATAGGGTCTTTATGAGTCAGATGCAACTGGATAGCACCCAACAACAACAATCTAATTCTCTTTTCCTCCTGCTTAAAAGGGTGCTAAGTGATGATCTCCCCACATATCTGTCAGCTTGCCATGCTGTGGAGATTGCATGTTGCTATGGTGCTGAAAGCTATGCCACCAGTATTTCAGGTACCAGCAGGGCCACCCATGGTGGACAGGTTTCAGCTGAGTTTCCAGACTAAGACAGACTAGGGATAAGGACCCACTATCCAAACAATTAGCCATTGAAAACCCATGAATTTCAGAGAAGCACTATTAAATATATTGCTGGAGAATGAGCCCCTCAGGCTGGAAGGCATTCAAGAAACAATTGGGAAGAGTTGCTGCCTCAAAGTAGAGTTGACCTTAATGTTGGGAATGGAGTAAAGCCCCTGGTAACTCCTAATATATATTAATAAGAATTAATCTACATTGGTGGGGAGGAATTTAGCTCAGTTGGTAGAGTGCCACTCTGAGGTCCTGGGTTTGATTCCTAGCACTGCAAAAATGGGAGAAGGATGTGGCAATCCACTCCCCAGGTAATCCCAAAAGAATCAGCCATTGAAAATCCTATGAGGGTCACTATGTGTCGGACGTGACTCAATGACACCTAACAACAACAACAACAACAACATACATTAATATCACTTATAAAACCCAGTAACGCCTATTGTTTCTCAAGTGTTGGTGGCTAGATCAGTGACCTAGTTAAAATATGGTGGAGGACATTTCGATATGGAAGGCTGAGTACAGAGATGCAACTAGCAGGACTACATTGTGACTCCAGATGCAGAAAGGAGCACTATCTTCATTCTTTGTTGCTGGCATTGGGGAACCTATATTTTGGAAGTGACCTAATTCTTTTAAAAATCTAAGTTCTCAATGTTTCTGAAAAACAAGATGGTACTACCTCTTCCTATAGCCAATAAAGAGATAAAATACAGGAAGTCTACCTATTACATCTGTTGGGATTTAGCTCAGTTGGTAGAGCACTGTGCTGCAGTCTCTGAGGTCCCAAATTTGATTCCCAGCACCACAAAAATGGGAGAAAGACATGGGAATCCACTCCCAAGACAATCCTGAAATAATCAGCCATTGGAGACCCTATAAGGGTTGCTATGAGTTGGATGCGACTTTACGGCACCTAACAACAACATCCCATGACATCATTTTCCAAAGTCATAGTACATCAGTCCAAGAGAGGGTGATCTGGTGGCTTCTACACTTAGCACCATTAGCACCACTCTTTCACTAATGGTGGCAAAGCCAACACTTGAAGAAAAAAACATACCTTGGCCTGAGGGCAGGATTTTTAATTTTCTATGAAACATCCAACTCCCATCCCACAGTCAGTTTCTTCCTGCTCCCTGGGCTGGTGTGCAGATATTGGTTTGAGCGGGAAGCAGAGTATTCCTCAGGTGGTATTTGGAACCACTGTGCTGCCTTATTGAACACCAGCCAGAGCCCTAAGTCCTCGCCCTGGTTTTATACACATCTACCACCAACATCAGGTTTTATTAACAGGGGAGACAGCTTCTTAATGAAATATGGCTCTTAACTTCCTTTTATATTTGGTAATATCTTGAACTCTTTATCCAAATGAAGCATAAAGCACTTACAACTGTGTTTTGCCATTGCACTGACCGAGGAATATATTCATTTGCAATAACATGGGATTCAATGGAGTGGAAAATAAGCTCTGAAAATTGCTCTTGCCATGAAATTGTATCAATAAATAGGAAAAGTCCATTTAGATTTCACTGACCAATCTCCCCCCTGTGACAGAAATTAATATGGCCAAGTGGTGTGTACTGAAGGTAAGAAGCAAGAGATGCCAGAGGCTCCGCTAGTCATGTGTCAGGGCCTGTCTAGTATGGCTAACTTAGTTTACTGTTCACAAAGCAGCTGAGGGTGTCTTTGTGCATGTGGATGTTGGGGGGTGAGGGAGGCAGAAGCCCCCTGGTGTGAAACAGGAGGAGAAGTGCTGAGGAACACCCATCTGCAGGTCACTGGTCACACTTGTTATCTCCCCGAGTCTGCATGGACTGCAACCTTTACCCCAAGGCATCCAGTCCATGAGAAGAAAATGAAAATCAAGCTCGCATTGTACTTCCTTGATTCAGTGTGGTTTTTGGCTGTTAATTTCAATATACAGTACTATATTCTTGTAATAAAATTCTAGCAGACTTATCCAAAAATAAACACATGGCTGATCTGTGGTCTTTTTTTCCATGTGGAGATGAATAAAACATCAAGTTCAGGTATAAAGTAGTCAATTATGATGTTAAAAATTTGTGGAAACTACAAAGCCTTGTGATTGATGCCATGCAAATAAAGTTAAACTAAGAATCAGAGCTGGCAGTTTCTGTGTGATTTTAGGCAAATCATATAATCTCTCTGAACTCAGTTGCCACATGTGTAACATGGGCCTGGAATAGCTGGGCCGGTTATATCTCAGAGTTGTTGCAATCAAATGAGATTGCTTAAGTGAAAGTAATTGTGATGATCTGTAAATGTTTAAGGTACCATTACTATTTTCCACCATCAGCCCCAAGGTTGAAGAACAATAATCACGAAAGTAAATTATACCTTTAAGGATGACTGCAACAAGGGCAGAATTATATGGTAATAGATGAAGAATCTGGGGGTCTGAGGGGCTGGATTCCAGTACTACCCCTGCTGTTGAGTTACAGCACAGTGAACCTTGGGCAGCTAACCCAAAAGCTCTCCTTTTCACATTTATGAAATGACATGGCTGCACTAGACTATCTCTAAAATTATTTTACAGCATCAAATTTAGTAAGTCTTTGATCAAATAGGTGTCATAATGAAAGGCAAGATGATAAGCTAGGAATGAAAGAGCACATGTTGTCATTTTAAAAAACAAGATCACAATTCTCTTGTGACTTGATGTGAAAGGACAAGGTCATGGAGGAAATTTGGGGACTGTTTTTAGAGCACTATACTCTACGTTAAACTTGTCTGAACCCAAATCACGCTTGTGAGACATCTGAAGGCTTCCAATTTTCTTTTATTTCTCTTTGAATCATCTATCTAATGTGAATGGAGCCTGTTGGAGGGGGTGGAGGCCTGTCCTTTGCAGACTCCCGCTGAGATTCTTAAGTCCTGGCAAAGAAGTCAAAGCTATGGATTCAGGTGCCCGTTGCTACCCTGGTAGAGGCTGGCTCTCTTACTTCCTCTCCTTGCCAGTAGAGGTACCTTGGGGATGTTCTTTTAATCTGGACATGACAGGTCCAGGATAGGTACATCCCAGGCCTCTTATTTGTTGGCTAAGCCCCTGTTTAGCCCTCTGAACAGTTGCCAGGCAGCCCCGAGAAGTGGTGAATACGCCACGCTCAGCACCACAGCTTCCTCTGTGTTCTCTGGTCAGACTTCCCTGTCCACTCTGCAGGGGTTCAGCCACTCTCATTAGTCAGTGTAGCAGATGATCACACAGACTTGTAGCAGGTGAGACATGGAAAGGAACACTGACTTGTAGTCTGTGTTCCATTGGCAACGTGGGTAAAGGGAGTCCATGCAGTGTTGCATGGCTTCAATTAGTTGCCAGTTATTCTGTAGTACAATTCCTTAATCAAACTGTGAGAAAACTTTATCAATGCACAGCCAATGGTGCTCACCACAATCTGGTGGTCAAGATTGAGACCCCAACTTTGGCTGCCTTGACTAAAGCATCCACAGTAGCTCTGGAGGCCAGCCAACATATCAAATGAATGAATGAAATATAGGAAAATCTTCTTTTGTGAAAGTCCAAACAGGCAAACTAAAGCCCATTTACCACCACTCATCATTCTATGTCCTTCTCCAGAGGACAACATTTTCAAGTGGCAAATTCTGTTTCTAAACATCTAGCTATATTTAATAGGAAGATGTGTGGCAATTTAGCTGACAAGTCCCTGGGCCCCTCTTTGCAGGATTCTCTAAAATACCCTGCTACCACTATCCTACAACTCCCTTCTTAAGGTGTACATAAAAGGAAGTGGAGTTGTGAGTTGTTGATTTAGGGAAGGAATGCTGTGGTTTTCCACTTCCAACATCATGGAGATCCAGAGGAGGTATGTTAGCTTAATCCTCAAAAGGACCACTGTATATTTAAGAGTTCTACAAAAAGGGAAGACTGGCTTCTCATTCACCAATCACCTTTATAGAGAATGGACTTGCTCATCTTCACTTGTTTTTGTTAGATGCTGTTGACTTATGTCCGGTGCATAGCGTCCCTATGACCCTATGTGTATAACAGAATATAAACAGAATAAAACGCTATCCAACACTGCCACACATACAACCTTCTTTATGTTGATACCATTGCTGCAGCCACCACATTTCTTCTCATTTTGAATCATGCTACATCAACAAAAGGAGGTCCCAGGTAATAATACATATTGGGGATTATTGTTATTGTTAGGTGCCATTGAGTCGGTGTCTGATTCATAGTGACCTTATTTACAACTGACACTATTGTCAGTGCTTCTCTGCTATTCATGTGGTTTTCAATGGCAGATTGTTTTTTGGGAGTGGGTTGCTAGGTCCTCCCAATATTGGGGATGTTGTTGTTGTTGTTGTTGTTGTTGTTGCTATTTTTAGGTGCCATCAAGTCATGTCTGACTCACAGCGACCCTCATAGGGTTTCAATGGCTGATTATTTTGGGATTGCTTCAGGAGTGGATTGCCACATCCTTCTCCCATTTTTGTAGTGCTGGGAATTGAACCTGGGACCTCAGAGACTGCAGAGCGATGCTCTACCAACTGAGCTAAATCCCAGCCCCATATTGGGGATATATACCCCCAAATCCAGTGTATAAATATTCCCTTTTACCAGTTAACTGGTAGATAAATCACATCCCACACTCTAATTGCATTGAACTCCTGAAACTTCCAAGATCAAATCAATAGCTCTATAATTATCTAATTCCTTCTCATCACCTTATTGTCAGTCAGATCCATGGGCCCTGCCCTACCCCTGTTCTCCACATTTCTGTCTCCTATCTTGGAGACAAGCTTTTGCCCAAATTCCCATTTCCAGTGCCAAACCTACTGTGTTTCATCAAACACATTGTTTGTGTTACCCAAGAAGGTCTGAGTTCTCTACCAAGGCAGGACACCTGTAGACTCTTGCTTCATGTGCTTAACCATCTTATCCACTCAGAGCAAACAGGCAGGTTTGAGAACCAGCAAGGAGGCCTGCCCTGAGATCATCAGGGCGACAGATACTGCTGTGGAGTAGTCTAAGCCCCACAGAGGTCTTTTCCAAGCTAAAAGTCTGAATTCTGCTTTTTTCTGGGCTGAACCTAACTCCTTCCATCTGGCCTCATCTGCACACAGATCCTGATTCTGGATATCGAGATGTATTTGGGCTATATCCTAGCCTGTGCGTTCTGCTCAAATAGCCTTCTGAAAATCAAACCTGGCTTTCTAACTCAGGCTCCAGGCCTTGGCTCTGTGTCCCAGCACATCTAGACCTGCCACAGCCTGACCTCAGGGACAAAATTTGCCTTTGCCATGCACTAACTAAACAAGTTTTCTAAACTATACTCTCTGAGCCTCTTTTTCCTCCCTTGTAAAATGGGTATAATAATATCCATCTTATAAATTATTGTAAGAATAGCATCTTCCTTAAGCCAGGTGGTGGCACGTACCTCATGCCTGTAATTCTAGTAACTGGAGTGGCAGATGCAGGAGGATGGCAAGTTTGAGACCAGAGGCAGCCTGCATAACTTAGTGAGATTCTGTCTCAAGATAAAAAGTAAAAAATGGGCTGCAGTGCAGTGGCAGAGTGCTTGCAAAGCGTGTGTGAGGGTCTGGGTTCAACCCTCAGTACCGTGAAAAAAATAAAATAAAAATAAACAACAAATATATATATATATATATATATATATATATTTATTTATTTATATATATATATATACACACACATATACATACATACATATCCCCACTACCTAAGTAGGAACCTAACAAATGCTTATTCCTTTCTCCTTTTTCCTGGATATTCTATCTGGCTCTTGTTTAGTGCTCAGTCCTGGTTGCTCATGGTTACTTTCTGACATCCTTTATATGCAAGTCACAATTCACCAAGAGGGGTAGAAGCAGCCAGAATTCATCCTTTGGGCTCCAGAATGTAGGCAACTTGATTCAAAGTACAGTGGATTGGAAATATATCAAATCCAGTTTGTAGCCAGATCTAATCCAGATTTGGACTCAACACATACATTCTGGAAAATTTGCATCCTTATGTAAGTGAAGTGGTTTGTCACTGTTTCCCTTGAGTTTCAGTAAAGGGCATTTAAAAAGAAGTGCAAAATCATCTTTTTTTTTTTTTTTTTTTTTTCTGAACTGAGATGGAATAAAATTTTTCTTCTGCCAGCTCTTTTTAAAATTGTAACTTGATCAACACTGGCCAAGCTTCACTCAGTTACCTCAGATGAGTTAACATTGAGCCTCATGCATAGTTAATGTTTAATATTTGTCTCCTTGTTATAATATTTGTCCCCAGTTAATCTCCCTTATGATTGTTTACCTTGAGTAGCAAAAATGGCAGAAGTCATTGTGTTTATCTTAAATAGATAAGATTAAATTGTTCCCACTGATAGAATTTGAGATTTAAAAATTAAGGTAAATTCAGATTTAAGGAAGCAGAGTCTGTAATTACAAATGTCGTGGCATCTACAAAATGATAGTTCTCCTAGATTGTAAGCTTCTTCAAAGGAAGATTTTATTGTGTTCTGTGGGAGAGTGGGTGGAGATGGAATTGGGGAATGAGCTAGAATGGCATTTAAGTTTTAGGTCTGTCATTTATCAGCTGTGCAAACTTTGGGAGTCTCCCTTTGTTCCCGCATCTGCAAACTATAGATCATGTAAGCTACCCTCTCTTAAGAATGTTGTTAGGATATAATTAGATGATGTGTGGAAAATGTCTCACACTTACATACTCAATTAATGCTTTCCCTTTTCTTTCTCCCCTATATCTCCGGTTTGTGTTGCACATAGCAAAGAACACAGCCCAGAGTAGATCCGGAGGCATATTCTTTTCTTGCCATTACCCCACCTGTTGCTCTCTTCTCGCCTGTCACAGCCAGCATGATCCTGGAGCAACACCTCCTTCCTCTCCACCAGAACATTTTCAGGGCAACTTTAATTGAACTCAACCATATGAAGTTGTTAATTTTATTATGCTGCAATTAGAGAAACCAAGGCAGAGAAGGGTTTGCTAACATCTATAAAGTCAGACAACTAGCAAGATGATGGAACCAATGTGTGTCTGACTCCAGAAATAACTGCTTTCCTCTCCTGATTCCAAATGAACTCAATTTCAAGCTCATACTTCATCCTACCATGTGCCTCCCTTCCACAGATTCATCTGTTTTCTGCTACAAATTCATTTTTTTTTTCAAAAGTGGCATTAGTGAAAATTGAACCCAGGGCTTCATTCATACTTTTGCAGGTGCTTTAACCACTGAACCATACTCCCAGCCCACTTTTTACTTTTTATTTTGAGACAAGAGTCTTGCTAAATTATACAGACTGTCTCTGGTCTCCAACTTGTGATCCTCTGCCACCACCTCCTAAGGTGCAGGCATCACAGGCGTGCGCCACTGTGCCTGGCTTCCCCTATAAATTCTTCATTTGGCTTAAGGTAGTTTCGATGAGGTAAAACTTTAAGTTCCCAAGGGAAGAATGTCATGATTCTGAGCTCCACAAAGCACACTGGTAGGCACCTACCTCCTCAAATTTTACTAAATCGGCCAGTAAAATATTGGTGAGAACCACTAGTTGGTATTGAGTTCTGAAATGATCTGGAACTGTATGTGAAGATCCTGAATCATGAAGACAGATGGGACAGTGAATTAGCCAACCCAGGAAGTGCAGCTTCCTTAGACTTCTATTTCCCACGTGGGGCGTGAAGCAATAGCTCAGGGGTGATGGGGCATGGGAAGCTTCCTAGGACAATGTCCTTTTCAACAAAAACTTTCCTTCAATCTTCTCTTTCAAGAGAAGGTAATCACTGAGATTTCCTTCTGGGTCTCCTTGAATATCAATTAAAGGTCTCTTGTCCACTAAGACTGATGCTTTCAGTATAATGCAAGGTCACTTTACAAAGCCCATCCTCCATTACAAGTGTCTGGCACAAGGCCAGGCACATTTTAGGCTCTGAGTAACTATCCATTGGGTTAATAAATAACATCTCCTGTTGTTCTAAAAACTCTGATTCCAAAACATGTTTTCCCCCAGCTGACTCAGTCTGGCTAGGTTGGGGAATGGAAGAGCCACTATCAACCAACATTCTGTATCGGACACAATCTTTCCTATGCATGATGGTCATAGTCTGTTTTCTGCCTTTATAACAAAATAACTGAGACTGGGTAGTTTCTAAAAAAATAGGTGGCTGTTTAACTCATGGTTTTGGAAGTTGTGTTCACAGTTCATGCATGAGCATGGTGCGAGTGCCTTCTTGCTGCACTATGACATGGTTTGTTGTTGTTGGGTGCCCACGAATCAGGTCTGACTCATAGAGACCCTATGTACAACCAGATGAAACACTACTCAACACTGTGCTATGCACATCATCTTTTTGTGGTTAAGCCCATTGTTGTAGCCCTGTGTCAATCTATCTAGTTGAGAACGTCAAATGGTGAGACAGAACAAGTGAGTTAGCTCTGGTCTTTCTTCCTCTTATAAATCCTCTAATGACATCATGAGGGTCCCAACCTCATAAACTCATCTAATCCTAATTACCATCCAAAACCCCACCTTCAGATATTAACATATAAATGTGGGCATTCAATTTCCAAAACATGACCTTTGGGAGGACAAATTCAAACCATAACAATGATGTTATTTAACCTGTAACAACCCTATGAAGTGGATATCATGACTTCATCTGGATAAGAAACTAGCTCTTAAGAAAGGTAAAGAGTCTAAGGTAACAAAACAGGAAGTGATTTCCAAATCAACTATTTTTCCACACAGTTTTCATGAAGACCATGAAATTGGTGAATTTTCATGGCTTGTTCCCTCTTCAACATCACTATTAGATAGGTAGTTTGATGTACTTGCCATTAATTATAATGCTCTTGAACATTTACTATGTGCCAGGCATTATTCTAATGCTTTACATGAATTGATATATGTATTTATTCTATATATTTATTATTGTTCCTATTTTATGGACAATGGCCTAGGAATTTGTGATACAAACAACATGTTCAACATCCTAGATCTAATAGGCAGCAGGCCACATTTCACTAGGCTGTCCTGTTTCAGTGTGTGATCCCTGAGCCACTTTGCTGTATCTTTTCTACTGAATCCACTTCTACTGAGTACCTAAAAGAGGCTGGACTGGGGCTTAGCTCAGTTGGTAGAGTGCTGTCCTGTTCTCTCTGACGCCCTGGGTTCGATCCCCAGCACCACATAAAATGAGAGAAGGACCTGGCAGCCCACTCCCAAAACAATATCCCATTGAAAACCCCATGAAGAGCAGAGAAGCACTGACACAGTACTGGGCTTGGTGCAGTGTCGAGGAGTTTTTCATTCTGTTGTACACAGGGTTTCTATGAGTCAGACCCAACTCAAAGGCAACTAACAACTACACAAGAAGCTAGCCAGTCACCACCTCCAGAGTGAAGGATCCCTCAGAAGCAATTCACATCCTAGGCATTCATCTCCAGCACAGGAACCCTACATATTCTTGGTTCATTTGAATTGTGCAAGTCCTGGCCCTTTCTTACACATAGGTTATTTGGTGACATGTCTGTGCTTTTGGCTCCTCAGAGAAACTATAGCTTGGAATGTTACTACATTTAAGGTGGTGGGTATTTATTTATTTATTTGGTTTTGGAAGACATACACAGCTGTTGATTACCCCATTGTCCATCAATTCTCATGATTATTCCGCCCAAAGTCACTGGATGCTCACATTTAAAGAAACCTCAGAGAATTAGAAGACACATCTCAGCACAGTGACACATCACACTAGAAAGTAGCTTAGGATGTGAATCAGACAAAACAGCTAAAATTCCAGAAGCATAAAGCAGGAACCTCTGAGGATGTTAGCGAAGATCAGAGGTGGACAACTTCAAACCAAAGTGTGTAAGGATCTTCAATTTTTTTGTAAGCTATTTCTGTACAACCTCTATCAAAGCATAAATGTGGAGTAATCCTTAAACAGAATACAGAAATTTAATTTTTCTGGTGACCTATTGCATGATTTCTGCAAATTTCACAAACTTTTCTTTTCTTGTGGTAACTGTTTAACAATACCATGAACAGATTTTTTCATTAAATTCTCATGAGCAACATCAGGACTTAACAAAATTATGCTAGGGACTTGTCCAAATTTTTTTCCCTAGAACAGCAGCTGCTTTTTGAAATCAGGAGCACTGACCCAGGTGAAGCCTCTGCAATTAATCTAAAACAGATGTTTTTTCTAGATTCTGAGAACATAATAGACTGGTGTTTCCTTTTTTTTTTCCCCAGTACTTAGGGGTTGATCCTGGGGTCTCCCACATACATTTGCAAGGGATCTATTACTGGGCCGCCCCTCCAGCCCATTTTTTAAATTTTTTGAGTCAGGGTCTTGTTAAGTTACACAGGATGCCTCTCGCCTCAAACTCAATCCTCCTGTCTCCACCTCCAGAGTTGTTGGGATTATAGGCATGTGCCACCCTGCCCACCTCAATATTTCCTTTTAAGCCATTCCCATTTTAGGACCAGGCAACACAAGACATAAAGTGGATTCTTCATCATGACTGGAATAGCTGAAATAAGATAACACAACAGGAAGTGATTTCTAAGTCAATCACCCTTGGACCCTAAGCATTAATTTTCCAAGCTGCTCAGAAGCCTTGCTCTCTCTTCATTTTCCTTTCATCTCCTCCCACCAGAGTTACCATCACACCTGCCCTCACCAGCCCAATGCAATGCACTGTGAAAATCACCTTCTAGAATGACAAGGACCATCTCTTAATTCCAGGAAGCTTCACAGTTGTAACCAAGTGAACTACGCACAGCTTCAAACCACAGTTGAGGATGCCTACTCAGAAAGAACCTGTAGGTACATTACTACCAATGAACAAGTACAAATGTAGCCATATCTTCTTTTCTAACACCCACAGATCATATTGATTATGACATTAAAACAAACAGACACCATTCTCAGGGCTCTGTCAGACGTGCCTATAATCTCATCTACTTAGAAGGCTGAGGCAGGAGGATGGCAAGTTTGAAGCTAGAGGCGGCCTGCACAACCTGGCAAGAGCCTGTCTCAAAATAAGTCAATAAGTAAGGGGCTGTGAGTACAGCTCGGTGGTAGAGCACTCCCCTAGCAGGTGAGAAACCCTGGGTTCAGTCCCCTAGTACTGGTCGGGGAGGGGCAGCATTTCTATGTCTAAGTAACCACATGACTTTGGAAAAGTCACATTACTTTTCTAGGTCTTCATTTCCTCTTGTGCAACCTGAAGATATTGGGTTATAAGATTAGATAGATGGTCTTAGACAACGCTTCCTCAAACAAACTTGATTCTAAAGACAAGCAGATTGTTTTGCTTCATTTTTTGATACATAAATATGTATTCATATAACCTGAAAGCTCAAAGACTTTCATTTTTTAGCAAAAAACATGTCTATCTACCCCTAAAGTGTCTCAACATTAGGGACCACATACTGCAAGGAGATGGAGTTAAGCCTAGATTTTGTGTTTGTATACTAAAAGAGGAGTGAGATTCTTTAAAAACAAAGTAATACATTTGGAAAAGGAGGTAGCTTGGAAGGATGGGTGAAGGAGATATTGGTTCAGATGTCCTGAGAAGCACCTTACAGTCCATGCTTGCCACAAATCAGCAGGTGACCTATATTCATAATGTATTATTTACTACTGAGGTCCGTCCAACCTGTTGGAAGCAGATGCATGTAGTTCTTATCCTCAGGATTGGATCATAAACAGTGATAAGTATTATTAACTTAAGTTATTGTCATCTGTTCTAACTAAAACATAAGCACCAGGTCAATTTAACAAGTATATCGACCAACATTGCACAATGTCTGTACAGAAGAACTTGATTCTATTGAAGGAAGCTAGAGATTTTTCCTAGCTCAGCAAGAGATGGTTTATGGGCAAAGAGAGATTGAGCTTTGCTGAATGGACAAGATACATGCTACATTGAATATAGGATTTCCTTTTTCTTTCTGAAGCTTGATTACATAAGTTTGGAAAAATTAGAGGGTTCATTGAGTTAGTATCAAGAATTATGACAGTGCTTGAATCCAGAAAGGAGACCATAAATATAGCCACTGCTACTTTGGAGTGTAGACTATACCACCACAGTGGTCCCTAGGGTGTTATTTGGCATTCCATTTAATCTGATTCCAGTTATAATGAGATAACCACAGTTTATAATATAGTAGATGTATAATTAAGTGCAGATGATATGCTATTCTTGGCAGTACAATTCAAGATTCCAAGTTGACCCTACATAATGCCATGATTACTTTGACCATACATTTGTTCAAGGGAATAAAATCTACAGCTAAAAGTTCACATATAAAAGTCCATTCTGTTAAATTTGGTGTTGATTGGAAAATTTAGCCATTTAGAGCAGCTTTTTATTCATGTTGTTGTTATAGGTGCCGTTGAGTCGGTATCCGACTCATAGCGACACGCTGTACAACAGGGAAAACACTATTGTCAGTGCTTCTCTGCTGTTCATAGGGTTTTCAATGGCAGATTGATTTTTGGGAGGGGGTTTCCAGGTCCTTCTCCCAAGCCTACAGCTTCTGGTGTTCCCAGGCAGTCTCCCATCCAGGTATTAACCTGGCCCGGCCCTGCTTAGCTTCTGAGATCTGACGGGATCGGATGCCACAGGGCTACAGCTGTAGGCTTTTATTCATATATTCATTTAAAAAATATTTGTTGGATGCCCACTCTGTATCAGGCTCCATGATAGACCCTGGGCATATAATAATATATGCCCAGGCAACTTGCACTCTAGTGGGTAAAGGTACAGTAAACAGACATATTAATGAACAACAAGTATACATTAGGAGAAGTTCTACGCAGAAAGAAAGAAAGGAGATGTCATAGGAATAATGGGGGAAAGAAAACATTTCTAGAATGTCAAGTTCCCCATCAGAGTGGCTGAAGTCACCAGGCCTATGCTGCTAATATAAGTTTGATGGTTGAGGAAATGATCTAAAGAAATGGTGCCAGCCTTTTGTATCCTTTATATGAAACATCAAGGACATAGTACTAGTGGATGCCAGTCCAGGCTGTCCAACGCTGGGGCAGGGGATTGGAATATAGTTAGTTTTTGTGGGAAGGCAGCCTGATACATAGAATTGTGGATCAAAACACCTGGTTTCAATTCTTGGCTCTGCCACTTAATAACTTGTGATTTTGAACAACTCATCTGTTCCAATTACTACATTTCTCTTATACAAGGTGAGATAATACTTGTTCTACTTATGTCATGGCACTAATGAGCAGCAAATAAATATGAAGTTATAATGCACTATGCAAATGTTCCTTCATGTGTCTGTCAAATTGTGCAGTGGGGGCTTGTGTGTTGCTATGATGCTGAAAGCTATGCAACTGGTATTTCAGATACCAACAGGGCCACCCATGGTGGATAGGTTTCAGCTGAGCTTCCAGACTAACACAGACTAAGGAGAAGGACCTGGCACATGACTTTGGCAGCCCACTCCCAAAACAATTAGCCATTGAAAATTCTATGAATAGCAGAGAAGCACTATTAAATATAGTGCCAAAAATGACCCACTCAGGCTAGAAGGCATTCAAAACATGACTTAGGAAAAGTTGCCACTTCAAAGTAGGGTCAACCTTAATGAAGGGAATGGAGTTAAGCCCCAGAGACCTCCATTTGCTGATGTGGCACAACTCAAAATGAGAAGAAATACAGTGGCTGCAATATTAGGTTCAAACATAAAAAGATTGTATGAATGGGACAGAGTTAGGGAGTGTTTGATTCTGTTGTAATTAAAGCCACTATGAGTCGGATCCAACTTGATGGCCCCCAACAACAACAGCAACAACATGCAACGTTAGCTGTGCTATCAGCTCAGTTGTTAGGGTGCTTGTTCTGTACTCTCTGAGGTCCTGGGTTCTATCCCCCACTGTAAAAATGGGAGAAAGATGTGGCAGCCTTTAAAGCAATCAGCTATTGAAAACACTATGGATAGCAGAGAAGCACTGACATAGTGCCAGGCATGGAACAGTGTCAGGGAGTACTTTGTTCTGTTGTACATAGGGTGGCTATGAGTCAGACCCAACTAGACCACACCTCACAACAAACAACAACATAAAATGCACATCCTATTTCAGCCCCTCGAGATGCCTGTCATGGAGACATTATTTTTTCTTTTCCTTCTGGCTTCCTAAAAAAACTGCCCTGAATATAAACCTTGTCTTTTGGCAAGATATGACCTCTGACATACATTGTATACAAACTTCAGTCTGCAAGTAAGAGGAGCATCTCAGGTGCTCTGCACATAAGGAGTTGAGAATATATTTAATCGTTGGTTTGAGGGCTCGTTTCAGTGGTTACTTCCCTTCAGTGTTCATGTTACATAAGGAAATAATCAGTAAATAGAAAGATTGCCTCATTATGCAAAGTAAAATACAATCTGCTGTAGAAAGGAGAATCATGCCGAGAAAGTTGCCGAACAGACTCTGCCTCCAATTAAGCTGCGATTACAGAGCTGTACTTTAGTGGAAAATCCATTCTCTAGAATGGCTTAGATTTCAAGGGACCTGGTCAACATAATAATAATAATGATATCACGCTGTTTTCTACAATTTCTTTTCCCAAGGAGTTCAGAGTACTATGCCCACATTGTCTTGGCTTTTATTCTCCAGCCTGGTGAGAGGATGAGGGGGTAGAGAATCTTTCACTGAATTTCTAGATAGCATCAGTGGGAGAAAATCCTGTGTTCAGCCAGGGAAGCAGGCTAAGATAATGAAGCTACATTACAAAGTACTTTCTCATCAGTTTTCAGCATTATTTAATTACCAGTGGGTAAGTGGTGTTATGGGGCTGGGGTTGGTCTGCTCTGCACTCTCTGAGGAATCAGGTTCCATCAACAGCACTGCAAAAATGGGAGAAGGACTTGGCAATCCACTCCCAAAGCAATTCTGAAACAATCAGCCATTGAAAACCCTGTGTGGGTCACTATGAGTTGGACCTAACTCCACAGCACCTAACGACAATAGATGCTATTTTATACATACCAAGAGCTATAAATATCAAAGAAGCTAGCTTGGCCTCTGAGACAACAAAGATGTTGGTGGATAAAAAGTATCTGAACAAATGTTAAATACTCATGTTAGCTGAATCCTGGATAATCCAAAGGCATCTTGCAAATATTACCATTATGCCTCAGTACCTACAGTTAAAATGTGAGAGCCAATGTGATGAAAATCATTGAAATATAGGGAATTGATTGACTGATTTTTTATGTTTAGTGCATCTCTACACAGACACAAGGGAAGCAGGAAAACCTCAGGAAAATGTGTAACTCATTTGCTAACAAAATTTGACAGTCCTCGTTATGAGGTAAAACAAGGACTCTTCAGAAAAACAGGATAAGAGAAGGTCAAAAAGAAGCCTGCAAAATCATGCAGTGTATAGGTAGGGCATGCAACACAGGGTCTTCCTCACTAAATCCTAGAAACTCAGAATTAGTGGCAGTTCCTTAAGCTTAGAGAGAAAAATTTCAGAACAAGCACAAAAAAGATGTTATTTTACACAGCAGGGAATCTGCATAAGGAACTCATTGTTCTAGGAGCTAAGGCAGACTAAAAAAAGATAATTTGGTTCAAAAAGGGTCTTAGATAAATTCATGGATGGTAGAACCATAATGAAGTCCTTCCTCTTTATGCTTAAATACTCTTATTAAGTCATCATGTCAGCTTTTTTCCTTCTGTCCTAAATAACAGTGCTTCCTCCAGCTTTCTCTGATAACCCCCATTTTCTAATACTTCTAATAATACTTTCTAATACTTTCATTTTATCTGTCCTCCTTTAAAAAATTAGCCCCCACTTCTTCCCTTTTTCCCCCATTAAAGTGAGTCCCTGGAAAGATCTAGAAAGTTTGTTGTTGTTGTTGTTGTTAGGTGCTGTCGAGTCGAGTCCGACTCATAGCGACCCTATGCACAGCAGATCGAAACACTTGTCGATTCTGTGCCAGGCAAATGATCTTATTTATGTTTAAGCCCATTGTTGCAGACACTGTGTCAATCCATCTGGTGGAGGGTTTTCCTCTTTGGCGTTGACCTGCCAGTCTCCCAAACATGATGTCCTTCTCCAGGGATTGATCTCTCCTGAACACATGTCCGAAATATGTAAGACGCAGACTGGCCATTCTTGCTTCCAAGAAGCACTCTGGTTGCACTTCTTCTAGGACAGATTTGTTGGTTCTTTTGGCAGTCCATGGTATATTCAATAGACATCTCCAGCACAATTCAAAAGCATCAATTCTTCTCCTGTCTCCCTTGTTCAATGTCCAGCTTTCACAACGATATGATGTGACTGAAAATACCATGGCATGAGTCAGATGTGCCTTCGTCTTCAATGTGACATCTTTGCTTTTCAACACTCTAAAGAGATCTTTTGCCACAGCTTTTCCTAGAGCAATGTGTCTTTTGATTTCCTGACTGCTGTTTCCACGGGTGTTGATTATAGAGCCAAGCAAAGCAAAATCTTGGAAAATCTCAATCTTTTCTCCATTGATTGTGAAGTTGCGTGCTGACCCAGTCATAAGGATTTTTGTTTTGTTGATGTTTAGTCGTAACCCACATTGAAGGCTATGATCTTTGATCTTCATCAGTAAATGTTTTAAATCCTCTTCACTTTCAGAAAGCAGAGTGGTGTCATCTGCATAACACAGGTTGTTAAGGAGTCTTCCTCCAATCTTGATGCCACGTGCTTCCTCATAAAGTCCAGCTTCTCGGATTATTTGCTCAGTGTATAAATTGAAGAGATAGGGTGAAAGTATACAGCCTTGATGCACACCTTTCTCAACTTTAAACCACTCAGTGTTTCCTTGTTCTATTCGAAGAACTGCCTCCTGGTTCATGTACAGATTTCTCATGAGCACAATTAGGTGTTCTGGTATTCCCATTTTCCGAAGTGTTATCCATAATTTGTTATGATCCACACAACCAAATGCCTTTGCATAGTCAATAAAACATAGATAGACATCTTTCTGATATTCTCTGCTTTCAGCTAATATCCACCTGACATCAGCAATGATGTCCCTGGTTCCCCGCCCTCTTCTGAATCCCGCTTGATGTTCCAGTAATTCCCTGTCTATATGCTGCTGTAGTCACTTCTGAATGATCTTTAGTAGAATTTTGCTGGTGTGTGATATTAATGATATTGTCCGGTAGTTTGCACATTCAGTTGGATCCCCTTTTTTGGGAATAGGCACAAATATGGATCTCTTCCAGTCAATTGGCCAAGTAACTATTTTCCAAATCTGTTGGCATAAACATGTTAACACCTCCAGTGCTGCATCTGTTTGTTGAAACATCTCTATTGGTATCCCATCAGTTCCTGGAGCCTTGTGTTTTGCCAATTGTTTCAAGGCAGCTTCCACTTCATCCTTCAACACCATTGGTTCCTCTTCGTATGCAACATCTTGGAATGGTTGGTCATCTACCAATTCTCTCTTTTATAATGACTGTGTGTTCTTCCCATCTTCTTTTGATGTTTCCTGCATCATTTAATATTTTCCCTGTAGAATCTTTCACTACTACCACTCAAGGCTTGAATTTTTTCTTCACTTCCTTAAGCTTGAGAAACACAGAGCATGTTCTTCCCTTTTGGTTTTCTGCCCCCAGCTCCTTGCACATGTCATTATAATATTTGTTTTTGTCTTCTCAAGCTGCCTTCTGAAATCTTCTGTTTAGTTCCTTAACTTCCTCATGTCTTCCTTTTGCTTTAGCGGCTCGATGTTCGAGGGCAAGGTCCAGTGTCTCTTTTGACATGTAATTTGGTCTTTTCTTTTTTCTTGTCTTTTTAAGAACTTTTTGCTTCCTTCTTGAATGATATCTTTTATGTCATGCCACAACTCTTCTGGTCTCCTATCATTTGTGTCTAATGCATTAAACCTATTTTTGAGGTGGTCTCTGAACTCAGGTGGGATATACTCA
>VMDO01011915.1:0-64592 GCA_007922755.1 Pedetes capensis | reverse complement strand
TCCTCCTCCTCCTCCTCCCTCCTCCGCCATCCTCACCCTCCCAGCCACGCGCACCTTCCCCTGCCCCTCACACCTCTGGGTGTCACACACCAGACCCTCATGGCCCTCACGGTGCTCAGGAGCGGGTGCCATGGCCAGCCCATTGTTTCACAGATGAGCCACCCGAGGCCCAGAGAGGTGAAGCTGTTTGTGTCCGGGACTGTGCTGCTTGACTGGGGACCCCGGAGGGGAGGGCAGGGCACGGCCTGCCCCACCCCCTGTCCACTTGCTGTTCCCACGCTGCTCTGCACCCCTGCACCCTCCTGGCTGTTCGCCCATCCATTTGTCTGTGCCCCCACCTCCAGGCTGGGAGACGCAAAGAGGCCACTCTGAGCCCTTGGCATGGAGAAATCTAAGGAAGTGAATAGATGGGAAATAAAGGACAAATCGAAGACCCCCGGTGGCCTCGCCTTGGGCTGGATGTGGGCAGCGTGGCGTAGCCTTAGAAAAAGTGATCATCCACTGGGGACACAGGAGACCCAAGGGCGCTCCCCACAGCACACATGGGCAGACCCAGCCTGGCCCCTTCCAGACGCCCTGGGGAGCCCTGTTAGGGGCCTGGGTGTCTTCCCTGACGCTGGGGCCTTGCACCCTTTCCCCAGACCCAACAGCCCATGGTGGCTGGACCTGCAAGGCCAGAAGCGGGCAAAGGGTCCTTCACCCTGAGGCTGGCCCTGCTTTTTAGGGTCCTCTCACTTCCCAGACCCTTAGCTGTCATGTCCTCTCTTCGACCTTCTCCCAAGCCCACCTGCCTCTCGACTGCTGCCACGAGGAGTGGTTCGAAAGGGGATATAGACTCCCAGAGAAGCAGGGCGTGGTGGCGCACGCCTGTAATCCCAGCGGCTTGGGAGGCGGAGCCAGGAGGATCCCAAGTTCGAGACCAGAGGAAGTCTTCGTAACTTAGCGAGACCCTGTCTCAAAAAGTAAAGGAAAAAAAAAAAAAGGCTGAGGTGCAGCTCAGTGGTCCAGCACTTGCATAGCATGCAAGCACAAGGACCTGGGTACAACCCAAAAAAAAAAAAAAAAAAAAAAAGATTCCCAGAGAGAGCGCTGGCCCCCGGCTCCAGCGAAGGCTGAGCGGTGGCAAGGCGCACCCTCATGTTTGGCCCACACGCCAGTGGGACCCACTTGGAACCCTTTTACTTTCCCAGAGCTGGGGCCTCTGAGGAAGGATATGAGGGGTCCCCAGTGGCGCCGCTCTGTGTGGGACCAGGCCTGGGAGGTGAGGGAGGGGGCCAGGGGGCTGAGATTACTTCTTTCCTGTCCTGAGCAACCAAGGAGACAGCCCCTTTCTTTGCAGTTCATCAGGCTTTCTTAATGAGACACTAAGCCTCAAAGGAAAATGTACTTTACTGAAGTCTGATACTAATGGAGAAGGATAAGAGAGGCTGTATTCGCTTCCTGGTACCATAATGAAATACCCGGTGTAATTAACTTAGAAAAGGCTTATGTCGGCTCACGGTTCTGGCTGTGCCAATCGAAGACTGGGCAGCCCTACTGCTTTGGGCCTCTGGCAGTGGTATCAATTGGCAATAAGGAGAGCATGGCAGAGCTAACTGCCCACACTGTAAGCCAGGAAGCAAAGACCAGGACAGACAGCGTCCCAGCGTTACTGGAGATTCCCAGGGAGGGCGGGGAAGCAAGTCCAGGGCACGGGTCTGGGAATATGCCAGCCTAACCCTAGTTCTCATAGCCGGCGTATTCATGAATTTATCTCCAATACACAATTTATGGTAGTGAGTGAAGATGTTGTTGTTGCTGTTGTTAGGTGCCGTCGCGTTGGTGTCCGATTCATAGCGACCCTATGTACAACAGGGGAAACACTATTGTCAGTGCTTCTCTGCTATTCATAGTTTTCAATGGCTGATTGATTTTTGGGAGGGGGTTGCCAGGTCCTTCTCCCAAGCCTACAGCACCTGGTGTTCCCAGGCGGTCTCCCATCCAAGTACCTACCAGGCCCGACCCTGCTTAGCTTCTGAGATCTGATGGGATTGGACTCCACAGTGGGCCGACTGCAGGTGAGAATATAGATAAGATTTATTAAATATAGTACGCCATTTAGAAATAATTACAGAGGAGACCAAGGTACCAGAAGGAGCGTAAGTAAACCTGGAAAGGAAACTGAAATAAATTGGGTTCCCTGGGTGAATCTACATAAGGACCTTTCTATTTCCTAGGGAGAGGTAAGGGCTGGGATTTAGCTCAGTGGGTAGAGCACTGCGCTGCAGTCTCTGAGGTCCCGAGTTCAATTCCCAGCACCGCAAAAATGGGAGAAGGACCTGGCAATCCACTCCCAAGGCAATCCCGAAACAGCCATTGAAAACCCTATGAGGGTCGCTATGAGTCGGTTACCGACTCGATGGCACCTAACAACAAGGGAGAGGTAAAGTCAGAGAGAACAGAGTTAGGGGCTGCCAGAAGGAAAAGTACCTTCGATAGATAGAGAAGATGGTGGGCCGAGAGAAGGGAGAGGCGTGCGCGTGGTTGGTAGAGGAAGAAGAGAAGAGCAAGGGGCAACAAGTGGGGAGGAAAAGAAGAAACGAGAGTGGGTGCATGTTCCTTGTAGTTTTATTCAAATTAGGGCACGCCCAGTGTGACATCATTGAGTGCCCCCAGCTGGGCGCCCAATGTGACCTGAGGCTGGGGTCTTTATTTTGCAAAGGGACCAATGGCTTCAATTTGAGTGTGGGCCCATTAGAAACTGTCTTCCAGTGTCCTCAGAGACTCACGCACATGGCTTCCTCCATTATGAGCGAATGGCAGGAGTCAATTTCAATCCCCTTTCTTCTGTATTGCCTGCTGATGCCTAAGCCAATTTGCTTATCATTAGGGTCCCCTTCAAGGGCACGCCCTTCAATGGCCGAAAGACCTCCTGGAAGGCCCCATCTCCTGCAACGGCCTCCTGTGTAGCCTCCCTGCCTCCATTCCCATCTCATTTTACCTGGAGACTCTGCTGTCAGGGAGAGAAAGAACCATAACATGCAATGAGAGCTCATCACATCTCAGCCTGACCCCCGCTGGAGCTCGCAGGACCCCAGGACCCCATCAGTGAAGGGGTGGCAGAAAAGGACCATGAATGCCAGCGGGGAGGTGGAGGAAGACCCACTGCTGAGATGTCCACAAGAACCCCAGAGGATGGCGGGACATGTAGGTGATACACCTACCAGACCACCCCAAGGTTGCTTTTGCCCACTGAAGAATATTCTAAAAAACACCATAAATGAGTTTTGAAAAAGCTGAAAAAAGAGCCGGGTGCCGCGGTATACGCCTGTTATCCCAGCAGCTCGGGCGCAGAGGCAGGAGGATCGCAAGTTCAAGACCAGAGGCAGTCTGCATAACTTAGTGAGACCCTGTCTCAGAAACTAAAAAAATGGGCTGGGGGTGCAGCTCAGAGGTCCAGCACTTGCAGAGCATGCAGGCGCGAGGCCCTGGGTTCAACCCCCAATACCACAGGAAAAAAAAAAAAAAGGCAGAGAAAAGTAGAGCCATGTAAAGGCCCTCTTGCTATCCACTGTTTCTCAATCATTTTTTCTCCTTTATTGTAATTCTCCTTTATTGTAAGATACAAGCAAAAACGTTGCCGTTGCAGTCAGTTTTCAGCGTGCAACTCAGGACGCTTCGGAGCACCCACGTGCTAGCACCGCCAATCGCCACCCTCTGTCTTCAGAGCATTTCCAGTTCTTCCCCCACCACTTGGCACCCACCATGCTGCTTCTGTCCACGAATCTGCCTTCTCCGGGGCTCACACAAGTGTCTGTCCTCTTGTGCCTGGCTTATTTCAGTGAGCATAATGTCAACAAAGCTCATTGACATTGTAGCACATGTCAGAACTTCCACCCTTCTTGTTGTTGTTGTTGTTAGGTGCCATCAAGTCGTGACCAACTCATAGCCCTTATAGGGTTTTCAATGGCTGACTGTTTCGGGATTGCCTTGGGAGTGGATTGCCAGGCCCTTCTCCCATTTTTGCAGTGCTGGGAATCAAAACCAGGACCTCAGAGACTGCAGAGCAGCACTCTACCAACTGAGCTAAATCCCAGCCCCTCTGCCCTTCTTGTTGTTGTTGTTGTTGTTAGGTTCCCAGCCCCTGCCCTTCTTAGGGCTGAATAAAACATCTTCATTGTCTGGCCAGGCCACCCTGTGCTCACCCAGTCATCGGTCGGTGGACACGTTGGGGCTTCTACCTTTCAGCTATGGGGAATGGTGCCGCTATGAACTGTAGGGTTCAAGAGTCTGTTTGAGCCTCTTGTTCAGTTCTTCCGTGTCTATACCTAGAAGTCTCACCACACGATAGTTCCATGTCTAATTTTTTTGAGGAGCCACCAAAACATTTTCCAAAGTGGAAAAACACTGTTCATTATAGGATCTTTTTTCAATTTTTAATCTTTTGGTTTTTTGAGATACAGTGTCAGAAAGTAGCCCAGGCTGGCCTCCAGCTCACAATCCTCCTGCCTCAGCTTCCCAAATTTGGGATTATAAATCTGTACCACTCTGCCCGGCTCTATAGAAATTATTTTTGAAAACATTTGCTTGTGATGTAAAACAAATCAAATTGTGCCAAAGGGATCCAAACGTAAAGTCAAAGACCCCTTTCCCCACTCCACTTCACAAGTGGTCACAGACACTGACAGTTTCTTGGGCATCTTTCTCAAAAATTTCCCAGCATCTGCAAGGGCATGCACACAAAGGCAGTTTTGTTTCTTATACACAAATGGGATCTGCCTGAGCAATGTCTTGTATCTTGTTTGATTTTTGCAATACTGGGAGTTGAACCTAGTGCCTCATGCATGCTAGGCAAGTGCTCCACCACTGCGCGCCACCTCCAGTTCCCCCCCAGCACTTTCTAAATTTTTGAGATGTAGTCTTTCTAAATTGCACAGGCTGCCTCTGACCTTGAACCTACAATCTTCCTGCCTCAGCCTCCTGAATCCCAGTGGGGATTACAGGCACGTGCCACAGTGCCAGCTCCTGTATTAATTTTTGTAAAACATTTTAATAGAAACGTAACACGAAACCACCATTTCAAAGTTTACAATCAGTGGTTTTATGTGTACTCACCGTTTTGTGCAACTAGCACCTCTATCTGATTCCAAAACATTTCCACCATCCCCAAAGGCAACCCATAGCTCTCAGCACTCTGCTGACCTGCTCTCTACAGCTACTGACAACCACTAATCTACTTTCCATCTGTGTAGAGTTACCTATTCTCAACATTTCATATATATGGACTCACATGATATGTGCTGTTTTGTGATTGGCTTCTTTCTTTCAGTACATTGTTGTCAGGGTTTATCCAGGTTGTAACATGCACTACTTTATTTCTTTTTATGGCTGAATAATATTCCACTGTAGGGATAGATCACATTTTACTTGCCCATTCATCTGGTGATGGACACTTGAGTTGTTTCCTTTTTGGGGTTATTATGAGTAAGGCATCTATGAACATTGTCATGCAAGTTTTTTTGTGGGCATGTTTTCATTTCTCTTGGGTATACATCTAGGAGTGGACTTGCCGGGGCATATGGAAATTCTATGTTTAACTTTTTGAACAGCTGTCAAGCTGTTTTCCATAGCACACCAATTTACATTCCCACTAACAATGTCTGAGGGATCCAAAATTTCTATATCCTCACCAACACTTGTTCTTTGCTGTTTCTAAAACGTTACAGCTATCTTAGTAAGTGTAAAGTGCTGTGTCATTGTGGTTTTGATTTGCATTTCCCTGATGAGTAATGACATTGAGCATTTTTTTTTTCATATACTTGTCAGCCATTTGTGACATTTCTCTTTGGAGAAAGGTCTATTCAAATCCTTTGCCCCTTTAAAAATTGGGTTACTAGTCTTCTTGTTGAGTTTTTTTTTAATTAATAATTTGTAACGTACAACTTAATGGGTCTTATTATGACCCATACATGCATTTTATTGTACATTGCTCAAGTCAACTTCTCCCTTACCCTCTTATGACCTCCCCCCCACATTTCTTATGTATTCTGGACAGTGGGTCCTTATCAGATGTGACTTTGGCAGTTTTCTCCCATTCTATCAGTTATCTTTTCACTTTCTTGTTGGTTTCCTTTAACTCAAAAGAGTTTTAAATTCTGATGAAGTTCATTTTACCAATTATTTCTCCCGTTGCTAGTGCTATGGGGTATAACAAACAATTCCCTGACCCAAGGTCACACAGATTTATATCTATGCTTTCTCCACTAATTTTAGATCTTACAGTTAGTTTTGTATCAAGTTTGAGTATGTATGTGATGTGAGATTTGGGGTCACATTTGCTCCTTACTATGTGGACATCTAATTGTCCCAACACCACAGTTTAAAAAAACTCCTGTATCTGCCACTGAATGGTCTTGGAACAATATTGTTTGGGCACTTAAAAAAAAATACTTTTTCTAGTAAAGCATTCTTCTATCCAGTAAGTAGGTACTGGAATTCTCCCTGCGGGGCTCGGGGAATGTAGCTGGGCAGGAAGCCCAGCCCCTGTGCTCCTGGGCTTTGGTTCTAGCAGGGGAGGTAGGGAATGGGCTGGGAGAGAAACATAAAATTCCTGATGAGACAGAAGGAAACAAGGGCAGAGGTGGGAAAGAGGGGTCAGGGTGTGCTTTGGTTTACAGAGTCAGCAGACTCCCTGCAGAGGATCAAAGAAATGCAGACAAACTCTCTGACCCAAGAACCAGTTTGGACTGTTGGAGAAACTGGAAAAAAGCCATCGGAGGGGGTGGGGTGGGGTGGGGGCGTCTTCAGGGCAACGGGTACCAAGGTGAGGTGCGCAGGATTAGCTTTGCGCTCCTAGATCACAAACCCCTGCCCCACAGAGAATAGATGGTGTGGGAGGCAGCGGGGTGAATGGAGGCTGAGAAACAGCTGCTTATTTTTCTAAGCTAGGACAGAAATATAGGTTTGTATTTGGGTGGTCACCCACGTATCTGTCAGCTTGTCGTGTGGAGTGTTGCTGTGACACTGAAAGCTATACCACCAGTATTTCAGAATCCAGCAGGGCCACCCATGGTGGACAGGTTTCAGCTTAGCTTCCAGACTGAGACAGACTAGGGAGAAGGACCCAACAGCCCACTCCAGAAACAACTAGCCTTTGAAAACCCTGTGAATAGCAGAGAAGCACTGCCAAATACAGTGCAGGAAAATGAGCTCCCAGGCTGGAAGGCATTCAAGAAAGACTGGCGAAGAGTTGCCTCAAAGTAGAGTCGGCCTTAGTGATGGAGTAGAGCCCCTGGGACCTCCATCTGCTGCTGTGACGTGACTCAAAATGAGAAGAAACACAGTGGCTGCAACAATGGGCTCAAACATAAACAGACTGCGAGCACGGCACAGTGCTGGGGGGTGTTGCGTTCTCTTGTACACAGGGTGGATGAGTCAGACCTGACTCCATGGCACCTAACAACAAACAACTTTGGGTGGTGGCGAGGAGGGAAGAGGAGGGACTGCAGACGGAATCTGAGGGAGGAGAGGGGCGGCTGGGTCCAGGGAGCCTGAGCAGCTGGGCTGTGGGGGCGATGCAGGTAGGGGTCGCACCCCGGGGCTGAGTGCCCAGAAAGGGCCTGGGGCCGCGGGCGGGTGTTGGGCGTGGTGAGACGTGCGCTGCAGCAAGCTCCTGCGGAGACCGCCTGGCGGACACGGGTTCAAACCCTGCCTCCGGCCATTCCGGCTCTGTGGGCTGGAGGCCAGGGACTTGGCCTCTCTGGGCCGGTTTCCTCTCGCCAGCGGGGGTGTGCACGCGCAGGTCGAATTAGGTCACATTTCCACACGACCTAGGGCACCGTAAGCCCTCAGGAGACTGCGTCTGTCAGCATTTATCTCTGCGCTGCAAAAATACAAAGATGTGACCGGAACGCAGTGGACCCTCGCTTTTCAATCAGACGCGAGCGCGCCGAAATTGGGTATCGCCCCGCCCCGCGGTGCCCCGCTCCGCCCCCATAGGCGCCCCGCCCTCACAGGCGCCCCGCCTCCATAGGCGCCCCCCTCACGCGTTGCCCCGCCCTCTAGGAGCCCCGCCCCGTAGGCGTCCCACTCACTCGTCGCCCCGCCCCCGAAGCGCCCTGCCCCAATAGGCGTCCCCCTTACGCGTCGCCTCGCCCCGTAGGCGCCCCGCCCCCTGTAGGCGTCCCCTTCACGCGTCGCCCCGCCCTGTCACGTGATGACGGCCCAATCAGGCCTCTGGGGCCACGCCCACGGCCCTCGCGCACGCGCAGCTCAGGGTCGGGTTCCAAGCGTCACTCCGCGCCGGGCTTTGGCGGAGACCGGGCGAGGGCGGCCGCGCGACGTGGTGCGCATGCCTAGGAGGGGCGGGCCGCTCTTCTCCCCAGGCGGCGGCTCCGACGCCGCTGCTGGGCCCAAGATGGACCTCCCAGCGCTGCTCGCCGCCCCGGCCGCGCGCGGAGGCCAACATGGCGGCGGCGGCGCCCCGGGCCGGCTTCGCCGCGGCGCGGGGTCTCCCGTCAGCGCGGGCCCCGGGCGCCGCCGCCTGCTGCTGCTGAGGGGCCCGGAAGATGGCGGGCCCGGGCCGCGGCGTGAGGAGGTCCCCGGGCCGAAACCGCCGCCGGCCGAGGACGGCAGCGGCGACGCCTTCGTGGTGCTGCTGGAGGTGCCGCGCGACGCCGCCGAGGCCCCGGGGCGGCGGGAGGCCGAGGCGGGCGCCGGCGCGAGCCCCGAGGGCCGCCCGCAGCCGGGCCCCGGCGGCGGCGGCGGCGGCGGCGGCGGCGGCGGCGGCGGCGGCGGCGGCGAGCGGGACCTGCTGGTGCGCCTGGACCGCGGCGTCTTCGCGCTGGCCGCCGCGCCGCCCCCGCCCCCGCCGCCGCCGCCGCCGCCGCCGCCGCCGCCCCCCGCGCCCGCGCCGCCCGCCGCGCCGGGCCCCGCCGGGGGCCGTCGCGCGCCGTCGGCCGGGCCGGGCTACCGCTGCCCCGAGCCGCAGTGCGCGCTGGCCTTCGCCAAGAAGCACCAGCTGAAGGTGCACCTGCTGACGCACGGCGGCCCGCAGGCCCGGCGGCCCTTCAAGTGCCCGCTGGACGGCTGCGGCTGGGCCTTCACCACGTCCTACAAGCTCAAGCGGCACCTGCAGTCGCACGACAAGCTGCGGCCCTTCGGCTGCCCGGCGGGCGGCTGCGGCAAGAAGTTCACCACGGTGTACAACCTGAAGGCGCACATGCGCGCGCACGAGCAGGAGAGCCTGTTCAAGTGCGAGGTGTGCGCCGAGCGCTTCCCCACCAGCGCCAAGCTCAGCTCCCACCAGCGCAGCCACTTCGAGCCCGAGCGCCCCTACAAGTGCGACTTTCCCGGTAACGGCGCCCGCGGGCTTCGGGGGGCGCCTCGTCCTGAGGAGGGGCGGGCGCGGACGCCAGCCACCCGGGTTGGCGATCGGCTGGCTCCCTTCCGCGGGGTTGGATGTGAGGTCCTGACAGCGAGGGGCCGCAAGGGACCCCTGGTCCCCCCTGGAGGGGGCGCCTCGTCCTGAGGAGGGGCGGGCGCGGACGTGACCCGGGTGTGCGGTCGGCTCCCTTCCGCGGGGTTGTTTGTGAGGTCCTGACAGCGAGGGGCCGCAAGAGATCACTGGCCCCCAGAGGAGGCGCCTCGTCCTCTTGTCCTGAGGAGAGGCCAGCGCGGACGTGACCCGGGTTGGCGGTCGGCTGGCTCCCTTCCGTGGGGTTGTTTGTGAGGTCCTGACAGCGAGGGGCCGCAAGGGACCCCTGGTCCCCCCTGGAGGAGGCGCCTCGTCCTGAGGAGGGGCCGGCGCGGACGTGACCCGGGTTGGCGGTCGGCTCCCTTCCGCGGGGTTGGATGTGAGGTCCTGACAGTGAAGGGCGGCGAGGGATCACTGGCCCCTCAACCCCGGAGGAGGCGCCTCGTCCTGAGGCGGGGCCGGCGCGGACGCCACCCGGGTGTGCGGTCGGCTGGCCCCCTTTCGCGGGGCTGGATGTGAAGTCCCGACAGCCAAGGGTCTTAAGGGACCACTGCCCCCCACCCCGGAGGAGGCGCCTCGTCCTGAGGAGAGGCCAGCGCGGACGCCACCCGGGTTGGCAGTCGGCTCCTTTCCGCGGGGTTGGATGTGAGGTCCTGACAGCGAGGGGCCGCAAGGGACCCCTGGTCCCCCTGGAGGAGGCGCCTCGTCCTGAGGAGAGGCGGGCGCGGACGCCACTCGTGTGCGGTCGGCTCCCTTCCGGGGGTTGGATGTTAGGTCCTGACAGCGAGGGGCCGCAAGAGATCACTGGCCCCTCAACCCCGGAGGAGGCGCCTCGTCCTGAGGCGGGGCGGGCGTCCTGAGGAGGGGCCGGCGCGGATGCCCGGGTTGGCGGTTGGCTCCCTTCCGCGGGGTTAGATGTGAGGTCCTGACAGCGAAGGGTCACAAGGGATCATTGGTCCCCCCTGGAGGAGGCGCCTCATCCTGAGGAGTGGCCCGCGCAGATGCCACCCGGGTTGGCGGTCAGCTCCCTTCCTCGGGGTTGGATGTGAGGTCCTGACAGCAAGGGGGTGCAAGGGATCACTGGCCTCTCACCCCCGAGGAGGCGCCTCATCCTGAGGAGGGGCCAGCACGGATGTGACCCGGGTTGGCGGTCGGCTCCTTTCCCTGGGGTTGGATGTGAGGTCGTGACAGGGAGGGGCCGCAAGGGATCACTCTACCCACCCCCCAGGAGGCGCCTCGTCCTGAGGAGGGGCCAGCATGGACGGCACCCGGGTTGCTGGTTGGCTCCTTTCCGTGGGGTTGGATGTGAGATCCTGACAGCGAGGGGCCGCAAGGGACCACTGCCCCCCTCCCCAGAGGAGGCAACTCTCTCAGGTCCCTCTTTCAGGATGCTTCCCTTTAGGGAAAGCGGGAACACCGTCGTGGCAGGGTTGGGTTGCCTTAGTCAGGTCTTCATTGTCCTCCCTGTTGCAGGTTAGAGATATCCAGTCCTTACGCGTGGGTGGGGTGCACATTCTGTATCGGGGGAACACGGATGACTATAGCCGGGTACGGCACCTTAGCATATTGAGGGAATGAGCACAGCTGTTTGGCACACCTGGTTTGGGGCCTCTTATTTTTGCAAGACTGGACAGTCTTGAGAAGTTTGAAAAGTTACTCTTGGGTGAAGTTTGAGAACTCTCTTCGTTTTGCAGATGAAGATGCTGAGGCCCAGTGGTGTGGATAAAATGCCCAGCTTGTTCTCTCTCCATTGTGTTTACCTGCAGTGGTTGAGAACGTAGGACGCCAGCACCGTGTGCACTTCCAACAGTGGGCAGGTTAGGTGTCTGTGGAGGGACAGTTCCTCCAGAGGAGCAAGAGAACAGTTCCGGCAGGAAAGGCAGGAGAAGGGGGTGAGAGCTGGCATGGAGGCAATAGGGACAATAAACCATAGAGCCCAGGTAGGGAGGATGTGGGAGGACCTTCCCTGTCCTGTTCTTGAAAACCTACTTGAGCCAGCCCCATGGCATGTGTGTTAACATGTGCACACACTGCTCTCCTAATGACATACTAAAGTGTATTCAAGTATTTGCTTTGAGAGTGATATGAAAGATACAAACAGATTCTAATATTTTCTTCTCACATGCCCATGGACTGTCTGATACATCCCTCTGTGGAGAACATCAGGCCACTGACTCAAAATCTCTTTCAGTCCTACACTCTTGTGAGAATCCGTTGCTAGCTGCAGAGCATCACCCTGATAAAAAGAACATGGTTCTGTATGTAACACTAGGAAGGTCAGGAGTCCAGCTCAAGGCCTGGGCTGTGCCTGAGGGTTTTGTGACAGCTGATCAATGGGGCTTCTGTAAAAGTTGAGAGAAACCAGTGAAGCACCATTAATTGGTCCAGGCATGAGATTTTTAACATCCTGAGCCAAGAAATGGCAGTGAGAATTGAAGGAGCCAGGGCTCCAGGTAGAAGAGATCACAGAGGTAGGGTGATAGGGTTATTTATGCATGGAGGAGTGTCTTGCTGAGGTGGAGCGCGTCAGTGCTGGGATTTACCTGACTAATTGTATGAACACATCAAAGCCTATAATAGGAGGTGGAGGTTAAATTGTCCCCGGAGAAGATGACTTTAGGATGTTTAGGCAGGTCACCATTTCCTCACTGAATGTTGCTGGGGAAAGTAGAGTTTCTTGGGCTTATATTTTTATGCAGTGCTGTGCAGTGTTTATCTGTAGTGGTTCACAGACACAGTGACAGCACATTAAAGGCTCTGAGAAGAGCTTGAAACAAAGACACTTGTTTAACATCTTTCAACCTGATAGTTTCCACTGTATTTGAGCACTGAACATTTTTGTCAGATAAGCATTGATGTAGAAGCCTGGGAATTGCTGAGATACAGGCTGCTTGGGCTGGTGGCACAGTTAGGGACTGAAGATGGAAGTGAAGGGAAAAGCCAGGTGAGTGAAGATTACAAAGCAGGAACCTGAGGAAATGGGCAAAAAGAAAATGAGAAACTAAATCACAAGATGTGAGGCTGGCAGTGCAGAGGATGTCAGGAGAAATTCAGAAGTATAGGGAATGCAGCATCACCCAAGGAGCAAAAATCCTGAGTTCTTAGGACGAGTTACAGCCCCTCAGATCTCACCTGTGCCAGACAAAATCTTCATCATTAGTATTTTGATTTCTCTCCTGGGGATTTCTTGGGTCTCACACTAACGGCATTGACACTTGAGATTCTGGAAGGTACTCCTAGTGTATGTAGTATCAGTGCTACAGTACTGATGAGCAGCTAGCTATGATTGAAAGACTTCCTCCTGATCAGTTGCTTTATCTCCAAGTCACACTGCAACAGGTGGCCCGTGTATGCTTGTGGGTTACTGCCACCCACCCCTCCTTTTGCTATTACAGACCCAACATTCGTAGTCAAGACTCTCCAAAGGTGGCTCTGAGTCCTGTCTTTCTCTGTCTGCTTCGTTGTGAACAGTGACCTGGGGTTATGACTAGCATCAGCTGCATTGTATGCTTTTTGTCATCCCGTGAGTAGGGTTTGTGTTTTCGTCATTCAGGCTGTGAGAAGACATTCATCACTGTGAGTGCCTTGTTTTCCCACAACCGAGCCCACTTCAGGGAACAAGAACTCTTTTCTTGCTCCTTTCCTGGATGCAGCAAACAATATGACAAAGCCTGTCGACTGAAAATTCATTTGAGAAGTCACACAGGTAATGAGCTAGAGAACGTGACCCAAGATTTGTCTCTATAGTAGCTGTTGCATTCATAATTACGCTTTTCAATTTTTTTCTTTTATAAGGTGAAAGACCATTTATTTGTGACTCGGACAGTTGTGGCTGGACATTCACTAGCATGTCCAAACTTCTAAGGCACAAAAGGTAATCCTTACATTTTAGTATGTAAGCTTTGAATATGAATGAGTGATTTGTCAGCAGAAGCCTATAAATGTCTGTAGATTATTTTTAGGTTATGAAAAAGGAGCTCAGTGTTGATATTTTGGAAAAATGTAAAACTTTGTGAAAGTTACTCAGAATCTCATCACCTAAAGACAGTGTTTTTTTTTTTTTTTTTTACTTAATTGGCATATTGCACATATAATTCCTTTTTTTCCTTTTAAATATTATAGAATAAACCTTCTTTGTTTCCTTGCAAACTTTTCGTGTGATAATGACAATTTTGGGGCCTGTATCCAGGTGATGTTCAGCAGTATACATATACATCTCATTCCATCTTCATGACAGCTCTAACACCCATGTTTTTCTCCCTGTCGTATAGTGACACCTAGGGTAGGTAGTTTGCCTAAGCTTGTGCAGGTGGGTCTGAGGTGTTTAATATAAAAGTATTGCTTAGGAAAAGATGGAGTCTAGACAAGTTAACTTAAGAGTGCTTTAAGCATGGAGCCTATTCTCCATGTACCCTTTGCTTGGTTCTCTGTGGCTTGGAAAGCTTGTTGATCGTGGACATTTGTAAACAATGGAAACAGCTTCATCAATACATTTGGGATTCAGCTTTTTCTAGGTTGAAGTGGTGTTAATCGTTCTATGTCTGACTCCGAGGCTAGCTTACTCATTAGAGTAGAATTTCTAATTAGAGGGTTGCTAGATTGTAAGTAAACCTCATGTGGACCGAAGGCAGAATAAAGATTTTCTGAACTATGCTGATCACTTTTTAAATGGAAAGAGCTCATAGTTTGGCGTATTTTGCAGACCTTTAAACAAAGAATAGTGTCTGAGGCCTTATATCTGTGAGTTGTGTGAGTAATCACTGCTCCTTTATCTTTTTCACAGGAAACATGACGATGACCGGAGGTTTACCTGCTCTGTGGAAGGCTGTGGCAAATCATTCACCAGAGCAGAGCATCTGAAAGGCCACAGCATAACCCACCTGGGCACAAAGCCTTTTGAGTGTCCTGTGGAAGGTAGAGTTTAAAATATTGCTTTGAGCTGTAAACTAAGTGCCACATCAATGTCGTTGTTATCGGTTTGTTGTTTTAAGGTAAGTTTTAGTTGGTTTAAGGCAAGATTAGTGTAAATTGCAGGATTATGTTTATTTCACTTGCTGAGTGAGTCGCACCCACTCTCTCAGGAGCAGTGTATTAGTGCACACTGAGAATCTTACCAGTTTGCTTTCTCTCCTGCCACTCACCATCTGTGGCTCTAGTTGTGTTACCTGATTGAGTTAGTGCTTATGAGTATTATTAGATGAAGTAATGTGAAGAATGCTTCCTTATATTTCTGGTACAAATCTTGAACTCACTAAGTGATAGGGAACTACTCTGGTTGCAGTAGGACAGTGGTAGAGCTAGGCTGATTACTTAATTTTTCTCTTTAAAATACTGAAGGCAGCTGAGTGCAATGGCTCATGCCTGTAATCCCAGTGATTCAGGAGGCAGAGGCAGGAGGATTGCAGATTCGAGCCAGAGGCAGTCTGTGTAACTTAGCAAGACCCTGTCTCAAAACAAAATAAAAAACGGGCTGGGGGTGCAGCTCAGTGGTAGAGCGCTTGCAAAGCATGCGTGAAGCCCTGGGTTCAACCCCCAATACCGCAAAATAATGATAACGAATAAATAAATAAAATGCTGAAGGCATAGTTCATCTGCCAGAAATCTCCTGTGTGGCCATCTGTGCTGACCTTACTCCAGTGTTGCAGGTCCACGAGTATGTGGTGGCCCTGGTCAGTTGGATGGCTCTGAGATTGATGATGTCGGCTGCATCTCTGGGCCTTGCTTTCCTCACTAGAGAGGGAGAGAATAAAAACCCATTTAAAGCCAAGCCCAGTCTTGGAACACAGTGTACGTGATGCCAGCCGTGTAACCAAGCCACAGTTCTCCTTCTATCAGCATTCCGTTTGGGGGTGTGCGCAGGTGAATAATGACTTGCAGACTGCAATGGGGGCATGCAGGGTCACCCACCCTGCTTTCGTGGAGGGAAGGGAAGGGCCCCCCGTCAGGCTGAGAGGGAGGAAGAGTCAGCAGACATGTGGGGATGGGCATTGGAGGCAGAAAGACCAGCATGGAAGAATCTCTCAGAGGTGCAAGAACAGCAGACCATGTGCTTCAGGTGAGCAAATGATGAGATCACGTTGGAGCTGCAGCTCAGTCTGGTTTTGTGACTAAAGCCAGACAGGCCTGGGGGGAAGGCACAGCAGTCCTCCTGTGGAGGTGGATGTACGTGGGCGGGAGGTTGGCAGCCGAAAGGGAGAGAAGGGCATCAGTGGCAGAGATGGAGTTAGAAGTAATAGTACCTGGTGACAGTTTGGTCATGGGGGTTAAGGGAGACGCAGTAGTTAGGGTCAGTATCTCAGCAGAGGATCTGGTTTGGAGGAAGAGGAGTTTGGTTTGGTCATGTGTTGCATTTCACGCACCTTCGGGCGTGACGGTAGGTGCTCATCAGGCAGGGTGTGCGCTGAGGCTTGGAGAGCAGGCCAGACTGGAATGAAGTCAGTGGCACATGTGTCCTCACTGAAGCCCTGGAAGGGGACCAAATTCTCAACAGCCTAAATCAAACAGATGCAGTCCAGGGTAGTGTGTTAATCAGCGGTCGTTCCCATAGCAGAAGTACCAAGTGAAGCCAACTTAGGGAGGGAAGAGACTTACTGGGGGCTCATAGTTAGCCAATCAGCCATAGTTAGCCAATCAGGCCATAATGGTGGTGGGGCGGGCAGGGATGGCAGTAGCAGGAGGCAGACCCCGTGGCAGAAGACCTCACGTCTTTGTGAGTAGGAAGCAGAGAGAGCAGAGCCACAGGTCTGGGATAAAAAACCCCAGAGACCCACCCCCCAATGACTCGCTTCTCCCAAGCTAGATCTGCTTCCCAAAGTTCCACAGCCTCCCAGGACAGCGCCACCAGTTGGGGACCAACGTTAAGGCACATGACCTTTGTATTCAAGTTTTGACAGGTAGTGAAGGGGTGAATTCTGGACTCATACTGCCTGTATTTCAGTCCCATGCCTGCCACTTACGTAGCTCTGGGACCTGGGACAAGCAGCCTGGGCTCTGTGCCTCTTTTCTTCCTAGGGTTGTTGGGCAGGTTCGGTTAGTGGATAAGCTTCAAGTATTTGAAAATCAGTGCACGTCAGTTACTGTCATCGTTATGATTGTTGTTAGTTTGAAAAAAAGGCCTAGGCTAACCCTGGGACTGCCACAGATCCTGGTGGAAAAATGCACAGGGTGCCCTGGCAGGAGCCTGAGGCAGGGCGCTGAGCCGAAAATGGCAGTTCAGAGTGCCAAGGCATGCCAGGCCCAGAGACCCCTATGGGGTCATCTTGTGCTGACAGGAGAGTTTCTGCCTGAGTGCCCTGTAAGGTGGCTTGAGTGGGAGGCAAGGGACTGCTGTGGTGACAACTCTCAGCGGTAACTGGTGAAAGGACAGAGCGATGTTGGTGGGGTGTTCTCAAGGAGCGTCAGGCAGTCTAGATACCGAGGAGCTGGAAGAAAGGCAGATAGTGACAGGGTGGAAGAGATGAGATGGACATCTGGTATGGGGCCAGGAGCAGGGCGCAGGGATCCCAGAACCCCTTCTCAGACTGGCCGCAGAGAAACCAGTCCCTCCCTTTAGACTGACCTGTGACGCATCCTCAGAATGACAGCAGCGCTGCTGGCACCCAGGGCCTATAGGTGGGCTGCTTCAAGAAAAGAGGCTGTAAAGAAAGGACAGGGCCAGATGAGGAAGAGCATTGGCCACATTTGAGTCTAGTTTGGGACTTTATTTCATTCTCAGATGAAGCTTTAACCTTGCTTCCAGGTGAATCTCTGAAGGTGGGTGTTGCTTTATGTGGTCCTCCTCATACCCCTCTCACTCTCACTTGACAGAAAAGAGAAGGCAGCTGTGCAAAGGATAAATAATTTATCTCGGGCCACACAGCTAGTAGGTGGCTGAGCTAGAATTAGAATGCCTGAGCAGCTCCCTCAGCCTGAACATTCTCTGCTCTGTTAATGGTGGCCCCTACCACTCATCAGGGACAAGTCACCCACTGCTCGCTGCTCCTGAGGCCCCTTTTCTGTCTTCTCAGATGTGCTATATCTTCCACTCCCAGAGCACCTATTGTTTCAGCACTGATTTTATTTTGCACTTTATTGTACCAGGTTATTATTTACAGGTCCTACCCGCAAACAAGCCCCTGGCTGCAAAAACGCTGCCTCTCCCCTCCGGGTGTGTTTGGAGCAGAGCTCCAACATCATGGGAAATGAGGATTTGGTGGGAAGGCGATTGTAATCTTCTGCTTTCCCTCCAATACTTGCATGCAGATTTGAGACACAGGCCAGTTGAGTGTATCAGCAGGGGCATGCCAGCTCTGGCTCCACTTGTGCCCTGACTTGAGGACATTTGCCCAGTGTCTGGACGTCAGCTATGCCATGGCAGAAGGGCAGGACTTGATTTTGGTGCTGTGTTGAGATGGTTTCAATTACTAATATCACAGGCTTGTGGTTGTTCTCACAGTAACAGCCTCATAGAAGCGATGAGTATGTATCTTGGCAATTGAATGTTGAAGATGTGAAAGAAACAGGTAGGGTGAGCTCGGCTCAGTCACAGGCCTTAGACACCACAGGTGCAGGACTGGAGACTTCCTTGTTTTCACTTCCTCCCTTGTGAGGCTCTTCCTGGGGGTGTTGATGCGCTGCGCCCGCCAGTGGCCAGGGCTGGGGAAGGCGACCTCTGGCCCTGATCTCCTTGGGCCTCCCCAGGTATAACGCTCCTTCCCCTGTGTTCCAGGGTGCTGTGCTAGGTTCTCCGCTCGCAGCAGCCTATACATTCACTCGAAGAAGCACTTACAGGATGCAGGCGCGCCGAAGAGCCGCTGCCCGGTGTCCAGCTGCAGCCGACTCTTCACCTCGAAGCACAGCATGAAAGCGCACATGGTGCGGCAGCACAGCCAGCGCCAAGGTCTGAACCGTCGCGCCCTTGAGAGAGCCCAGAGATGTGTCTGATGAGACGGCAGAAGTGGTGCTGCTCTCTCTTGCCACCTCGGCACGGGGTAGACCACAGAGTCAGAGCCATGTGGTTTCTTGCCCTCTCTCTGACCACTATGTTGCCTCTGCCCTTCTTGTCCCTCCCTTGCCTTAGAAGTGCTTCCTTGAGAACATTCAGGCTTCCCCTGGGGGCTCCCCCGTGTATGTGCTGTATATCTGTCTCCCACTGGGGCCTTTGTCCTCCCGGGTTTCCATCTTCTGTTTTCCTGCGTCCTGCAAGCCTGTCTCCTCCAATTATCCTACCTGCAAATGGAATCCACACGGCAGGAAGCTCTCCAAGCCCAGAGCAGGGTTGTGTTTCAGGAATGGGCTGGGGTGGCTGCAGGCTGCAGAAGAAGGATGAGTTGGGCACCTTGACCATTGTTCAGGGCCATGTCAGCGGGAGGATTTGGAACCTGAGGGCCTGTCGTTTGGCACTCTGTGGCACAAGGCTTAGACACCTCCCTCTCTAGGCCTTATCCATAGTCCTGTGAGCAGGATATTGAGGCTGTCAGGGCAGCAGCTGTGGCTTCCTCTCCCCTAGAGTATTCAGAGGCCCTGCTCCCTGGGGCGTGGTGGGGTTCTGCTCCTGGCAGGGACTGCTTGGGGAATTCCTAGCCAGTTGTAGGGTTACTTTTGCTGCCTAGAGTCTGTGGAGGCCATATGTGTTTCTAACCAGTCCTTCCTTGCTGTGACCCCAGGCAGGCAGCAGCATGGTGGGGGCAAAGGACCAGCATGGGGCACAGCCTCTTCCCAGTTGGGATCCTGGACAGGGGACAGGTCTTTGGGCTCTGTTTCCTTCATTCTTCTATATAAGGAAGATGAGTGAGGCACCATGACACATGCGTATAATCCCAGGGACTGGGGTGAGAGGATCATAAGTTCGAGGCCTGAGGCAGCCTGCATAATTTAGCAAGATGCTGTCTCAAAATAAAGTATGGACTAGGGTACAACTCAATGGTAAAGCACTTTGCTAGCATGCACTAGGCCCTGGGTTCAACCCCCTAGTACCAAAAGAAATAAAGAAGGAAAAAGATTTTGAGTAGTTAAAAGGCCTAGTGCAAAGCTCTGAGCAGTTGAGGCTCAGTGAAAATTTATCTTCCCCCTGGGTTGTTTGGCTCCTATTAGAAGTAGTCATCTCAGCCATATATTGGATCTCAGTCACTTTGACCTCTTGCAGTTCATAGCAGTTGCCATTCTGCTCTATATTTTTAAAAGTTGCCTTAGCCTCATAAGCATCTTGAGGACAAGGGCAGTATGTGTTCTACCTAATGAGTCTCAGAGGGTGTTGCTTTTGTTTGCAGGGGCCTTCAGTCACTGGGTCCCTCTGGAGCTCTGAGCTAGTGCTCTGTGATACCTTGGCCCACAGGCCCCTCGAGTTCCTGATGTTCCCCTTCCTCGCCTGGTTGTTTCAGAACCCAGAAGAGGCTCAAGGTTATTCCAGATGAGTGCTCCACTTGGCTGTGAGGCCCTCTCAGCTGTCCCTGTAGTTCTCCGTGTGTCCCAGGCTCCTGTGGATGATGTACATTGACTTATTTGGGTGTTATTCCTCCTACCGACCAGCAGGGGTAGAGGACCAGGTGCCATAGTCCTCACCCAGTGCAAGACAGCGATTCAGGGTTGTCTGATTACTATGGGATCGTGTCCAGCCCTCAGGGGTGTTCTGGTTCACCCTCCTGGCAGTCCTGCTGCTAATGAAACAGGTAGAAAGACTCTGCAGTCACAGCAGTAGGAAGTGCCTGATAGAGAGATGAGCTGGAGTCCATTGCCTCCCAAAGTGGTGATCTAACCATTTACACTGGAAGCTCATCTACTGTTTAGTGATTTTTTTTTTTTTTAAACACTGATAGATTGAACCCAAGGCCTTGTGCATGCTTTGCAAGTGCTCAACCACTGAGCTGCATCCCTAGCTGCTTTTGAGATATTTTTATCTTAAAACAGGGTGTCGCTAGATTATACAGGTTGCCTCTGGCCTCAAACTCAATCCTCCTGCCTTTGCTTCTTGAGTCACTGGGATTATAGGTATGCACCACCGCGCCCGGTTCACATTTAGTAATTTTTTTTCACGTGTCCTTGCACATGACAGTTTTCCAAGTAATGTTTGTGGAATTAGTAAAGTGCTAGATAGGAAATTTATAAATAAACTGGGACCTCTGTTTACACTGAAATTATTAATATCATAAGGTACTGAATCCTCAAAGTATGCAAGGAAATTTTTGAAAACTTTTGAAGAAGTGATAATTTTCCAATATTTTTTTACTGAACAATCATTCCCATTTCCTTTCTAAATGTTCCATTGGTACTAAGATATTTATTGAAGAAACTTTGTAATATGACAACTAGAGAAGATGTATTCTGAATTCGTTTCTATCTAGAGTAGGTTTATTTCATAGATTTATGTTCAAAATACAGTATGCCCTCTGACCAGGCATTCACCCTCGTAAAGTATGAGTTTGTGGTCAGCTACCAGTTGGTGTGGGGGAAACAGAACCAGAGACCTCCTTCCCTTTGTCCCAGGCACTAGCGTAGTTAGGAGGCCACAGTGGAGAGTGCTTGGGAAAAACCATCAAGGCCTTGTTTAGCTCTGTTGCCCAAATGCATCACACTCACATTTTCTGTTTGGTCAATGCTTAAAGCGTCTTGGGATTTGGTGTGATTGGTGTGCACTTGTGCATAAACCGCAGCTTGAATATTCATTGTAATCTTTTTGAAGTATGTTACTGTTCATTATTCTCCCAAGGATTTTCTCATTATTCAGATTATTTTATTGAATAATAGTAAATTTTAAGTACTTAGAGTGTTATGACTATAAAATTAGGATTCCAGATGGAGCAGGACCAGTTAGAAGTCTGTGTGTGCTGACTGCACAGTGCATCCGGGCCAGGCACTGTGCTAGGTGCTGAGAGGACAGAAAAGAGTCAGACTGGCCCCATCTCAGGATGGTTCTCTCCCAGGGAGGAAGCTAGAGGTTGGAAGTGTGATGGCACAGCTAGGGGCGAGGGGGACTGGAAGAAGCAGGAAAGTTCTATCTAGGGAGACACTTGTCCAGAGCACCTTGAGGACCTGATGTCCCAGTTCTGTGCATCTGCCTAGAGCCAGAGCTTCCAGCCCAGCCAAGGCAGCCAGTTTTATTCTCTTTGTGACCCGCAGGTGGCTCACATCTATTTGGGATGACAGCTAATTGTGAAATGGGACAGAGTTTGACAAGATGTGAACAGACACAAGCTGATTCCAAAAGTATGCACAGAGCCATCGTTGGTTTTATGACTGACTTCTGAAGGCTCTGGGCCATAAGAAGGTTTTCAGTCTCCTCGGTTGGCTCCAGTAGCACAGGAGAAAGAGCGCACTTTGAAGCCAAAAAGAGACCATGCCATCCCAGGCTCTTACCAGTTGACAGGACTTCAGCAAAAGTTATTTAATCTCTCTGGAGAAATCCCTTGTTGGCTTGAGGATTTGAGGCATTTATGTAAAATACCTACCATGTTATCAAGCTGTCCCTTCCCTTGGTGTCTGTCAGTCGCTAAAGATGTGACACCACTGAGTCGCCAGTCAGTGATAGCCAGGTAGCAGGAGCCAGCAAAAGGATAGTGGATGTTGCTTTACGGGGTTGCTTGCTTGCTTAAGGGGTGTTTTGAGCTAAGCAAGATTTCTTTAGTCTTCTGAGATCACAAATAACCAGAACATTTGTTCCTTTCACAGATCTTGTACCTCAGTTGGAAGCTCCAAGTTCTCTCACCCCCAGCAGTGAACTGAGCAGCCCAGGCCAAAGTGAGCTGACCAACATAGATCTAGCCGCACTCTTCTCCGACGCTCCTGCCAACAGTAGCAGTTCAGCTGGCGGGTCGGACGAGGCACTGAATTCTGGGATCCTAACCATTGACGTCACTTCTGTGAGCTCCTCTCTGGGAGGGAACCTCCCTGCTAATAATAGCTCTTTAGGGCCCATGGACCCCTTGGTCCTGGTGGCCCACAGTGATATTCCTCCAAGTCTGGATAGCCCTCTGGTTGTGGGGACAGCAGCCACAGTTCTCCAGCCGGGCAGCTTCAGTGTGGATGATGTGCAGGCCATGAGTGCAGGAGCAGTAGGCTGTCTGGTGGCTCTGCCCCTGAGGAACCTCAGTCAAGATCCCCCAGCTTTGACCTCTAGCAATAACTTAGCAGCACCCATCACCACACCACCCTCTTCAAGAACCTCCCAAGGAACTGCCAGTGTCCCAGAACTGCTCACTTCAATCAAGGTGGAGCAGGACTTGCTACCTATCTCCAATGTGGTGGAACAGCAAGAAGATAGCCGCAGGCCACCCCAGTTTATGCTCTCCAGCCCCACAGAGAGGCCTGGTGCTCAGAAGGCCCCAGAGCTCAGTGCAGGCACCGGCAACTTCTACCTGGTATGAAGCACTCTGTTCAGTCATCACCACATAGCTCCCTTCTCTCACGCTCAGTTTTGAGGATATCCAGGATTAATCTTTTCTATGCAGACACTTCTTACTGGTTTCCAAAAGGACGGAGCCCTGGGCTCCAAGTCTGGAAATCTGAATCTGACCTTGAGTCTGGAACCGACTAGTTCTTACCTCCTTGAGCAAGTCACTCACCCTATCTGAGCCTTAAATTTTTAATTATTTCTAAAATAAGGGGATTTGGCTAGATGATTTTTAAGATCCTTTTTGAATTCTGTGACAATGTGTTTCTTTTTTTGAACAAACTTGGGGCATTTCATAATGTTGAAATGTTTTGCCTTTGTGCTTTTCACATAATGACAAGTCCTTGAAGAGGAGGAATTGCAGATAAACTAGCTTTAAAGGTTCAGTGGAAACTTTAAAACCATGCCAAGATAATTTTTTTTTATTTAGAATTAAGAAGAAAAGAGTGGTTTGAGAGCCTTTCTTCTTGGAGAATAAGAATACTCCAATTTTGAGGCTGGACAGTTATACTTTAATTATATTTATACCAATTATACATTTAATGTAATTTAAAATAATTTAAATATTCCTGGAGAGAGTCTGATTTTCCTCAGTCTATGATGGGAATGATTATATAGGTTTCTTTCTTTGTGCCACAGGTTGAATTTGACGGTGACATTTATATTGTTCAAAATGTTAAATCTTATTTTACCACAACTTAAAATGTTAAATCTTCTGAATCAGAATCAAGCGTGAGGGCCCCTCCTAACAGATCTGCCGTGAAGCCAATTGTCATTTCTTCCCGTGTGAGAGAAGCACGGTCTTTCTGTGTCTCCATTTCTGGTGTCTGGCATGTCGGTGGCAGAGCCCTGCTTGCTTGCATTTGCTTAGGCCGCCTCAGCAGCCATTAAGTGACAGAGGAGTGGGCTGGGCTGGGAGATGGCCACAGGACAGAGCCCTGTGGGAAGTCACTCCCTGGCAAACCAGGCCATGGGAAGTGGTAGCGCTCTTGTGCCTTGCTGCATTTCCAGAGCCTAACAGTGGGTGGAGGCGGAGGTAGAGGAGCCGGTGAGACCTCGGTCCTAACGCCATGTTCGTTTCCTTGCTAGCTGTGTGTCGCTGGGCTCCCTCGCTTCTCTGAGTACAAATGGTGTGTGGTGAATGGGTCACAGGTACGCCGTGAGCTGTTCAGGGCTGTTCTTTTTCCCCTGGTAGTGATAAGTATGAACCTGTTTCTGTTACAAAATGTCCGCAGCTTTACTAGAGCTTACTGTTTGCATACTGTGTGGCTGGCTCCCTCAGTAAACTTGCTGGATACAGTGAGGTACTTACAGTTCTGGTGTATGACACTTGAAATGCAGCACCTGCCGCCAACACTTCCCTGTGCTGGGTGCAGACGGTGGAAACCCTGGGGCGGGCTGCTGTGATGTAACCTGGCACTAGGGGAAGGCTGGGCAGTTGAGAAGCAGGGAAGTAGGTAGTTCATTTCATAACGGGTTCTGTATGAAGTATTTAATATGTTTTAGAGTCTGGAGGAATAAAATTCGCTCCTCTAGGTAATAAAGTTATGTATATTATTCCCCTGCTATCCCTGGGTATAGTGTTTGGTTTTCTCTGTGCCTTTGCTGGAGAATCTTCCCGTGATTCCTGGAGCTTAACATGTTCCAGAAGCACACTTAGCGCATTTCTGTAGTTCCCTTACTACCCTTCCTTTGCTGTGCACATCAAGTGACTGACACACTTTTCTTTGGTCCCAGGAAAGTGGGGGCTCAGCAAGAACTGATTACCGGGCCATTCAACTAGTCAAGAAAAAAAAGCAGAGAGGAACTGGGAGCCATGCAGGTGAGGCCGAGTGTGCTGTAGTGCTGGTGCACAGGGGCTGAGGTCGCAGTCACGAGTGGAGGAAGCACACAGAGCAGGCGCTTCTCTGCTCTTTGTTTTATGTTCAAAATGCCCTTTTGCCAACTCCTTAGTGTCATGTGAACTTAAGAAAAACAAATAATAACCACATACTCAGCATGTCTGAACATGCTTTATTTTCCTACAGATCTGTGCAAGTTAGGAGTTGAGACACAAGTGTCAGTTAACTGGAAGGATGTTAAGGTCAATGAGCAGAGCAGCCCAGGTATCTCGAAAGCAGAAGGGTGACCTGATGCTGAGTGGCCGCCGTCCTTGACCTTGGTGTCGTCACCCTGGGGATAGGTCCACCACTGTCTCCAAGGGCAGCAGTATGTGAGGCAGCCTCATGTGTTCATGGTGGCCTCTAGTTGGGTTATGTTGAAATAGGTAATGTCAGCAGTTTATTTGAATTTCTAAAAAAAAAATCACAAGGCCCAAATAAGACCTGGTTCTTTGTGGCCTCATATGTCCGTCCCTTCTGATAATGGGATATTAGAAGGCAGTGTTTAAAGGAAGCTGGTAAATCCTTTTATAATATTAGCAGTGCATTCTCTCAATGTGGTATTTTTGTATATTATATTCATCTTTTATTTAAAAATTTCTTAAATGGGTATGTCAAGTCAGAGATGCAATTTTATGTCTTGTTTCCTGTTCTTAAATGTTATCATAGCTTCTTATTCAAAACAACTATTTTATATCAATTTCCTTAAAGCAAACAGTTCCCCATCAGATGTTATCTGTGTCCCTGTTAGTTACAGTTTAGGAAGGGACACCCCACAGTTCACAGAGGACCAACGTAGAGCTCACAGGGATAACAGAAGACAATGTGGCACTGGCAGTCTGTAGACTGAACCCACACAGACTAGGCAGAGCTTGTGAACCTGGTGGGTAGCTGGGAACGTGAAGAAAACATCCTGTAAACCATGAGGTTTACAACATGTTATATCCATTGCATTGCACTGGAGTAGTATCTATAGAGGTGATTTTATTTGTTTTTTTTTTTTGTGTGTGTGTGTGTGTGTGTGTGTGTGTGTGTGTGTGTGTGTGTGTTACGGGGGTTGAACCCAGGCCTCACGCTTGCATGCTTTGCAAGTGCCGTACCACTGAGCTGCCTCCTCAGCCCTTTTTTTTTTACTTTTTGGGACAGGGTCTCACTAAATTATGCAGACTGCCTCTGGTCTCACACTTGCCATCCTCCTGCCTCTGCCTCCCTAGTCACTGGGATTACAGGCGTGCACCACCATACCCGGCTTAATTATTATTTTCATAAATGCTTCAGCATTAGTCTTAAAAAGGACATTTCAAAATTATAGCCACATGTTTTTATTATTTCTTGTACAATTAACAGTATTTCCTTAATATCAACATCTGGCAAGTGTTGTAGTTTTCAGTTGTCTCAAATGTCATAAGTGGTTTTTATAACTGTATTGGAATCGGAATCCAAATAAGGGTCACACGTTACTTTTTGTTGGCATGGTTCTGTTTTATAGCTATAGGTTTCTCCATCTCTCTCCCACATTTCTGTTAAAGCAGCTGAATTGGTTGGTCTGGTCTGGTTTGCTGAGGCAGTCAGCAAACACCACACTGTGATATAATTTAACAGGTACTTCTGTTTTTGTATGTGTTTCCTAAAAATTGGTAATTACATCGTGAGGCTTGATTTGATGGATTCCATCAAATGGATTCTTTTGGGGAGGGGATTTGGTAAAACTCCTTAGCAGATGGTGCTTTCTAGATGCCCGTGGCTCTTGGTAGCTTATCCTATATTGGTAGCAGCCAGTGGTAAGCAGCAATCAGGCTGTTAAGTCTTTGGAGTTTGCAGAGAGGGAGGCTCCAGTCTTACTCCTTTTTAGTTTATTAGCTAGAATACTTGTATAAAGAGCATCTTCTCAGTTTGTTACCCTTGAGGTGCAGTTCATCCAAGAAAGTAAGGATGTTTGATTCCTACTTCTGTCCATTTCAAATAAGGCTTGGTTGTTTAGCATCGTCCAGTGATGATGCAAGTGTTTTAGTGCACTGAGTCCCTTAAAACTCTGTAAAGTGGTTAAAGCAAGTATAATTGTGGCACCTACCAGATATTATGTGTGAAGGCCATGAAAAATGTACCTGGCAAGAGTGAAGGCTCATCTTCTGCTGCTCACATATCCTCCTTGAAAAGCCCTTCTGAAATACTCTAAACAGCTGAGGAAAAAAGGAATCTTCATAGAAGCCACAGTCCTTTGGCAAAGCCTTTGGAACCAACTGTGGTTTTCCCCTGCCATTTTATTTGCTCTAATCTCAGGGTCAGAGAAAACTTGTTACCTAGGGTGGCAATACTCTGTATGTATTGTCACACCTTTGTGTCTCCACCTGTGGTACCTGTTCCCCACCCTCCCATCACGTCAGCCTCTTCCATAGTCCTGGTGCATCTGTTGAAGCTAACAGTTTTCACTGCCACAGTCCCAGGTGCTGACGACAGACTTAATGTGCTCTGCCCAGGAGCTCACGAGGGCCCTTCTCTGTCCCAGGCCTGTCCAGGCTTCCACACAGGCTCTATAGTCAGGTCCCCCTGGTCTCCTCCAGCCCTCATGGAGGCCTTAATCCTCCCTTGCCTGCCACCATGGTTTTGAAGAGAACAGGTCTCTCCCTCTGTGTGGGTCTCCTGACACTTTCTCATGATCAACTGGGGTGAAGGACTCCAGAGCCAGAGGTGAGGCACCTTCCCTACTGCATCATGCCAGGTGCAAGTGTATCTACGTGGATCACTGTCAAACATGGTGTCTGCCAGATTTCTGCACTGAGATTAATATTAATCTGGAGGGATGTACTTTGAGATGGTACGCAAAGTTTGGGGGTCCACAAGCACACTCCTAGGGTCAGTAATTCTCTGTAACTCAACAGAACTCACTGACAGCTGTTGTAATCAGAGTTTATTGCAGTGAAAGGACGCAGAGTAAAGCCAGCCCAGGGAAGGGCCTAAGACAGAGGCCATGAGAGGTCAAGCCTGGGGCTTCCCAGTGTCCTCCGCTGGCAGCATGAATAGGGAAACTCTTCCCGGCACAGGGCAGCACACACAGCACTGCCGAGGGAGGCTTGTTAACCATTGTGTTTATTAGGACCCGGTCATCCGTCCCCTCCAGAGGTAGAGCTGGTACTGTGTGACCCCCCCCCATTGTTAACACGAACTGTGTGACAAGGCCTAGTGCCCCAGGGAAACAACATTCTTACCAGGCAGGGCATTCCAAGGCCCTCTAGGTCACCTCCCAGGGTCCCTGACAGGGTTAATCCTTTACTGTGTCAGTCTTGATTTGACACTTGCTAGTGGATTTTGCCTGTAGTGTTATTACCATGTTATTCTGCTGTTGATTTTCTATTCCCCTCGTTGTTGGGCACCTGTTATTAGACTACTTCTATAAAGAAGAGCTTGCTCTTTCTCTCCCATTTATTTGTGCATTCCATTAATGTCAGTATGGACTCAAAGGCATTTCTTTGATTCTTTAGAGTATAACCAATATTGGATTATGATCACTATTAGCGTTTATTTAGTTGCTCCAAATGTTCTAGGTTTGGTCATTGGGATCTCCTTCAGTTGGGGATTCTTGTGGCCTTTTGACAAACCCTGTCATGGCATTTTTATTTATTTATTTATTTATTTATTTATTTATTTATTTTTGGCACGTCCATTCTGGCACCACCAGACTCATCTTGCATTATCCCTGTCCCAGCCTAGAATCAGCCACTTTTGCAGGGCGCTCTGGTTCCTTTCACCAGAGAATGGTGTTTCAATCCAAGATGCAGACAGAAGGTGTGCTTACTGCTACCAGGGTTTCTTGCACTAAGCTCTCTCAGTGGTCAGTGGTAAAAATACATTTATGTGTGTTAACCCACACTAGCTGCATTTTGAATTCATATTATTTCCAATTTTAGAAGCCGTATGGTACATATATTAATACTCCTTGTTACTGTGTTGGTACTTCTTCCCAAAGTACGTTCATCTAAGCAGGATCATATAAGACTGTAGCTTCACGTCAATTCAGGTCAAGTTTTGCTGCTAAGTTATTATTGAGAACCACATTTCAGCCAGAAATTTAGGTTTTGTGGGTATTGGGGTTTTGAGATTGTGATTGAGGGATTGCAAACCTGCGGAGAAGTCATAGTGTAACTGGACTGTTGGTGGAATCAAGTCATTTCAACATAGACAGGACCTCATTACTGTAAATGTGGTTAAGAGGAACGTGCACATGGGGATTCTTAGAAAATGTGTGGTTTGAAGTGACTAGATATGAAATCTGTGGCTGTTCCCAGTGTTGCTATTGAAAAATAGAAAGTTGGTGTGGGTTTCTTTATCTAAGGCACTGAGGTTCTCCCGTCAGAATAGCCCAAGAAGTTTTTCTCAACTGAAGAATGTCAATATTTAGTCTTGAAACTGTCAAAATTGGCTTTTAAGAAAAATGTAACTCACTTTATAACTATAAGTGGATGTGTTATCTTCTTCTTGTGTAAGAGCAGGGAAAGAAAAGCAGGAAAGATGCTCACCAGAAGGCATAGTAACCAGCAAGATATGTTGTGACCGAAATCTGAGGGCATCTGTGTCAGTGTAAAAACATACACTAGTCTGACTGCTCTGCCAAGAGATGAAGATCAAATATGTCAAGAAGCATAATTCCAACTATGTACTATCTAGGGGAGGCACACCTTGTCTGGAAACTTTTGGGGAAAGTGACTTTAAGACAGACTAAAATAGAGTTCACAAACCACAAAGAAGGATTAACATTAATATGAAAAGTATAGAATATAAGGAAGAATTTCCAATTTTTAATTACCATTCATATATAACCCAGAGCAGAGCTGGAAGACTCATGAACATTTATATGAATATTTATTTGAAAACTTAGGATATTGAATAACATAAAGTGAAAACTGATAGAAATCTAGAACTGGATGAGTGAAGACCTAGCAGTATTTAAAGTGATTAAATTTAGCTCATTATTTGCAGATCAAGCTGAAAAAAGTGAAGCTGTGAAGGGTGTTTATTAGTGGGATTAGTGAAGTTGATATAACAGATTCTACTCCATGTCCATGGAATGTTTGTAAAAATTAATGTGAAGAAATTAGGATGTGAGGAAAACTATAACCAGTCCTTATGGAGAAAAGTGTCTACAATGCTATTTTCTGACCTTAATGTGGTAAATTACCAAGTAAAAGTTATTTGGAAAATAAAAGAAATCCCACTGAACACTGGATAACAGAAGAAATAAAATAAAAGAAATAAAAGAAAAAAGAAGAAACAGAAGAAATTAAAAAAAAATAGCTACAGAAGAAATGCATAGTGATAAATTTGAACTTGTGAGCAAATAACTTTCCTGTGAATCAGTTTGTTCTGGTGTGAAATGGCAGTAAAAGCACCTCGAAAGGATTCTTACGGGGATTGAATGAGATAATACATGTAAAGTACTCATAAGCCCTCAGAATGTAAGCCTGCGATTGTGATGTGTTCCTGTATATGAAACAGAGATGTGGATGAAGCTAGTGCAGGTGGATGCCACTGACACCTTCCTGTTAAGTAAGGAAAAGGAAGCTAGGTGGAACTAGCTGTTATTTCAAGATGAAAAAAATAACAGCCCTCAGAAAAGGCAGATCCACAGTTTGGTGCTTATGTGTAACCACCTGTTCACATTTGGAAGAACTAATGGTGTGGGCCAAACAAAAAACAACCTTAAGTGAATACAACCCTCAGACTCCCAGTTTCCACTTCTGTCTGAGGAGTTTGACCAAGAAAAAAGAGAAAGCATAAGTAAATTGCACTGTCAGTGGGAAACACAGAAATAAACATATCATACAAACTGTATGATAATAGAGTACTTGCAACAAAATGCATCGTTTTCCAGATATCATCATTATGAAATGAGAATGTGAAGAGTTTATAACTGTAGAAGTTGTTGGCATGTCAGACATTTGCGTGATAGTTACACAAGTTCTTCTCCGTGGACATGTGCAATAAACACTGTCCCAGAGCTGTGGGACAGAAGGTGGAAGCTTCCCATGAAAAACCTGCCAAGGATACTCCTCAGAAAGAGTGGCAGACTGGTGGCATGTGAAAGTAGGGGTGTTCTAAAACACCCTTAGGATCTGACTACGTATTTACTACATTCTGACCAAATAGGGCTTGAGAATGACCTACCATTAGGAAATCTACTAATCTGTTTACCAGTCATGGGTCTGTGAAGAGCTTTATTGCTTTCTTCGCAGATCTTATAAGTGATTTTAAAACTTGGTACCCATCACTGATGAAAATAGGAATGTAATAAAGATTCTGTAGCTCAAACCAGCAGGCAGCATCTTCCTTAAGCATTCTACATGTGTACCTGGAGATTGTACAGGAATTACTTGGGTTACCATTGTTACCCTTGGCATTTTATGTTCTTTGGAGGTTCATGCTTTTGAAACAAACCAAAAAAAAAACTAAGAATTTTAGGGAGACATAATTTGTAGACTGTTGGTTATAAAACTCAAAAGAATCAACTGAAAAACTAGTGAAACTGAGAAGTTAATTGAGTGGCCAGTTACACACTGTATGTATAGCAGCTGGAGCTTCCTGCGTGCGTCAGTAGCCAGTTAGGAGGGGAGGTGTCATTCACAGCAGTAACAGAAGTTGTGAGGGCTGCAAGAGGACATTTCCCAAGTGTGCATGAACTAAATGGAGAGGAGGACAGGACTGACGCAGGACTGATGGCCTGCTCACTGCGGGGTGACCTCATCTTCTATAAATTAGGGAAAGGTAGTAAGCAGCAGACACCCACCCATGTTCAGTCTGTTCGAGGGTGGCATGGAAATGGGTGATAAAGATGGAGTGAAGCCAATGATGAATGTAATGAAGACAGAACCAGGAAGTAGTCTGTGAGAGACTGCAGTTTTAAATGGGGGAGGCAGGAAGGCCTCAGGAAAGGCAGTCCCTGCGGGAGGTAAGAAGAGGGCCATGGGATGGATCTGAGGACAGCTCCGTTGGCTGTGGGAGTAGCCAGTCCAGGAAGGGCCTGAGGCGGGAGCAGGCCTGGTCTGTCCTGGAAGATTCCAGAAAGCCACTGTGGGTAGAGTGGACTAGACTGAGGGAGGGTTTTAGGAGAAGGGCAGAGCTGAGGTGCCCAATTGTTTAGGGCCTCAGAGGCCATTGTTACAACTCTGGTTTTCACTGGGAGGGGTGTCATTAGAAAAGGAACGTGATTTTTAAAGGGTCATTCCGGCAGCTCTTTTGAAGATTATGGCCTGGGAGGAAGCAAGGAAAGCAGTAAGGGTTTTGGGGGGCTGGGAGTTCTTTGTTTTTTGCAGTACTGGAGGGATGAACCCAGGGCCTCACACATGCCAGGCAAGTTCTCTACCAGGGCTGGACCCCAGACCCTTTTTTATTTATCTTGAGACAGGATCTCACTAAGTTGTGCAGGCTGCCCCTGGCCTCGAACTCACACTCCTGCCTCCCCTACAGCACTGCTGCAATTGCAAGCCTGTGCTGCCACGCCAAGCTCAGTAAGGAGCTTTTTATGGTCACGCAGCAGAAACAAGACTGGCTGAGGCCAAAGTGGTGACTTAATAGTGGGAAGAACGCTAGCCTTGTCTTAAAGATAGAGCCCACAGGACTCGCTGAAGTCTGCCCCACCCCTGCCCCATTCTCATAGTGTTGGGTCGCATCAGTACTTGAAGGTCCGCCACACTTCAGGATAGCTGTACTATCCCACAGGTGAGGATGCCCAAGAGAGCGTGCCGAAAATGGCCTGGAGGCTTTGGACTGTGGCAGTTAAGACGTGCTACAAGGCCACCGCAACAGTTCAAGCCCCGTGAGGGCACCAGTAGACCTGGGACCAGGCCCGTCTGGGTGTGGGGAAGAGGCAGCTCTTTATTGACAAGTGAATGCTGGCATTTGGAGAGAAAAGGGAAGTTCCATACCGAATAAACAATGAGGATGAGAGATCTGAGGTTTCTATGTTTTGAGGGGGGTGTGTGTGTGTGTGTGTGTTACTAGGGGCTGAACCCAGGGCCTCACGCCTGCTAGGCAAGCACTCTGCTACTGAGCTGCATCCCCAGCCCATTTTTTATTTTTCATTTTGAGTCAGGGTCTTGCTAGATTGTGCAGGCTCCCTCCGGCCTTGGACGTGTGATTCTCCTGCCTCCAGCTCCTGAGTTGCTGGGATTACAGGCACCACTGCACACCGCGTAGGTTCATGGTTTATTAAAAGCTCTGATTATAGCCAGCACTTACTGTGCTCTTTTCTATGCCCTATGTATGTATGAACTCATATCTGATGTCTGTAATAACCCTAGATGGTAGAAAGTAGATCCCATTTTTAGCAGCCCTTTCCGCAGTTGAGCCACTGAGGCCCAGGGGTAAATAATTCCCCAGTGTCATATGGGTAGCTTGGGCAGGGAGTCTGCTCTTCCCCCCAACACTGCACATGCACCGCAGGACCACAGATCCCCCGGGGCAGAGGCCTGCGAATGTCTTCTCAGCATAGATTGGACCAGGAGCTGGAAGTGACGAGGCAGGTGAGCACCTCTGGAGAGCGGTGAAGGTACGAGGAGGTGCTCACAGAAGACGGCCCGCAGGCAGGTGGGAATCCCAACCTGCGCAGGCACGTGGGGTGTCCTTGTGGACACGGCCTGGCATTTCTGGAGGGTCATTTGGTGATGTGTCCAAGAGTCAAAAAAAAAAAAAAAAAAAAATGCCTGATCTTCATTCTTGTAATTCCATCTTTGGGATTTAACTTATGGAAATATCCAGGTACTGCGTGCTGGCTGCTGCTCTGTGCAGAGCTGTTGATAATGGAACATTTGTAACTCAAAGGGCCATCAGTGAAGCTGCACACTTTATGTGTGTTTTTGGTAAGTCTTTGTAAGAAACCCTGAGTGTGTTGATGGACACACTCGTGAATAAATCTGCATAGAAACAAAAGTGGTAGGACAAGTCCGTGCGTGGATAGTCTTTTTCTCACTGTTAAGACTGTGAATATCATCCATTATGGTCACTTCTACTCTCTGTTTTTGAGAATACATTATTTGCATAATGAAAAATTCTTAAAACTGCCATTAAAATGATGAGCAGTAGATGAGCTGCTCCTCCTGGGATGACCATGTGAGACTCCCCCAGACTTTCTGGTGCCTTCGCCTGGAAACAGAGGCATGGGGGTCCCCTCCCAGAGAGGCGGAGGGGAAGAGGCCAAGGCAAGCCTGTGTCTCCCTCCCACGTGGTTTGGTAGCATTGGGCTGACCTCTGTGGCTGAAAAGTCATGAATAATGAGGTTGAACTGAGCCCTGAACTAAGTTGGTGGTCTAATCTTCATAATATTTTTTTTTACTTTTAAACTCTTTGGGAGCCTGAGTCACAGTTTCCACCCTTCTTCCTTTGTCTGCCATGATGAGCACAGAAGGGACTGCCTTGAAGGGGGACAGAAGGAAAGGGGGAAGGCGAGGGCTGTTGGTCAGCTGAGGACTTACGCTGTGGTCATGCAGCTTTGTAGAAGAGAATTCTGGAATCATTCACACCATTTCCGCATGGTTGTTGGTCTGAGTAGAATGAAGCGTCCCAGATGGGTTTGGATTAGCATGGGGGCATCTTTTGTCACACCATGTGGGCCCTGTGCACACAGCTAGGGCAGACATGGCTTGTGACAAAGACAAGGGTGGCTCTGGGTGGGAAGGAAAGCCAAGTCCAGACTGTCACACTGTCGCCAGGCACGGGCTGTCTGGTCTCACTGCTCTTAGCCACAGAGTGCCTCTGCTCTAGCTCTCCCACGGTTCCCTCTGCGGTGCTGGTCTCATGTGTCCACGGATGGCGGAGCCTTGGCAGTGGCCTTCAAGGAGCCTTACAGTGTGTCTTCTCCACAGGACACTTCTGGGAAGGCATTTTAAGCCCCTGGAAGGCTCTGACCATCACCCATGCTGTGCCTAGGCTCCGTTGAGTTCCTGAGTGTGGCTTTGCTTTTGAGGGCCAGCATAGTGGAAGTTCATCCCAAGCAGGGAAAGATACTTGGTGGCACTGAGCTTGCTGCCCTGGACCAGGTGGGAGACAGGCCTGTCAGCTGCATGGGTCTGTTTGCCACTGAGTTTCCTGCTATTGCTTAGTTCCTATTAACATTTGTGCCTTCCTTATGTCTTATGCTGCATCCCTGCTGATACCCAGTGTTTGCCCCAAACACCCATTCTCACAGCAGGACCACCTTGTTCAGGGTCCCCTCTGGTCTCACCCACCTTGCTGTCAGATAACTGAAAAAATCTGCCCCTGGCAGTCTCTTATTGACCCCCTTCCCCTGAGTGGCAGCTTCCCAGCCTTTGGGAGAAACCTGTGCTTAGCATAAAAATGGATTCACCTTGACCACACATTAGCTGGGAAGATGATTCAGAGAGCCAAGGACTGTCCCTGGCTGACTCACAGCAGCAGGCCCAGAGTTGGATGTGGTTAGGTGTTGATTATGACTACTGATTCTGGAGTCCCCTTCTGTGAAATGGGAATAGTAATGTGACCTGGCTTTCTAGGGTGGTTGCAAGGCTTCTGTACAGGAAATCTTCTAACATATGAGCCCAGCGTGGTCTGAAAGATTCTGGGCTAGGTAAACATATTCTGTTCATATCCACTTCTCTACATTCATTTGCCATTTTGTTGAAGAAAAATAAGAATTCTAGCCGGGCTCTGTGCATGTGGTTTAACAGCCACTGACCTGCAGGGCAGGCCCCTTGCTTGTGCTCACCACAGACTCAGGTATAGATCCTGATATCCCACTTTCTGGATAAGGAGCCTGAGGCATGGTGAGAGAATTAACCTGGACCTCCATAGCAGCGGGGACACACACACACACACACACACACACACACACACACACACACACACACACACACACACGACCACGAGTTGAGCCCAAGGTCAACTGCCCCTGTGCCCGTCAGCCACATGGTACACGTCTCCCTCCCACAGGTGAGGTGGACATGGAAGTTCTGAGTGAGGTCCTAACACATGGACTCCACACAAGTAAGGCTCACTTAAAGTTACAAGTGGCTCAGGGTTACAGGTAGCCTGTCAGCACAGTCCCAAGACCAGAGACCCAGTGTCTTCACAAATGCCAAACAAGACAGTTGACAACACTTGTGGTCTGTCACTGATTTAAAAGACATCTCAACCTTCATCAGCTGAGAACATAAAAGATTTCTGTAGCAGGACAGTCATTGTCATTTTCAGCAGAGATGCTAACGGCACTGTTGTAAAAATCAGAGGAAAGGTAAAGAACCAACAGGGCATAGTACTTGACACTTTCCCAGAAGGCTTACAGAGAAAAATAGCTGTGGAAGAAGTGATAGTTACATATCAATGATGGGGTCATCAGGCTTAGAAAACCCGCAGGAATCAACATAAATTATCAGTAAGAAGGATCAGTAGGTAGCTAATTGCACGATACATGTTTGCTTATATAAAATAACCGGGAAGAAAATAATGAAGAAGTATATCTCACTATGGCAATAAAAGCAATGAAACATCGAGGAGGGTTCACTAATGACAAGTCTACTTGGTATGGATAAGGTCCTGGGTAAGGCTTGCTAAATAATTGCCTGGAAATACTTGATTTTTGTGAATTTACATACTTTATTCAGTTCCTTTAAAATCCCAAGGGATTTAAAAGGGGAGCTGGGGGAGGCACAGATGGACACATGGCCACCTGTCAATTTTAAGTTCATCTGGAAGAATAACCAAGCAACCTGGGTAGGCTGTGGACCTAATTAAAGTGGCTTGGGTACCCTGGAGTTGAGGACAAGGTGGCATGAGCATGCAGGTAGTTTAGCAAAGGGTGGGGTTCAGCATAAATGCTACTGGTCATGTTAGTCTACTCTTCACAAAATAAATATTAATTCCATATGCGCTTTCCCTTACAACTCTACCACCAAGAGAAGACTTCCCGTGTTTTGGTGTTGAGCATTACCCCACACGCATGATTTTTTAAAAATTATGTGCATTTCATTTGCCTCTTGTTACTAACAACATGAATGTTTTCCTTGTGAGTAAATGCAGGTGTGCATTGTCATTTTAACAGTTGTATAGGACTGACAACATCAGGAACTGAGACAATTAAGCCCCTGCTCCCTACTGCATCCGTCGTGTACTGAGTCAGCTCTCCCATCCTTGGAGAGCTTGGGGAGAATAATTGCCTGCATCCTGTGCTGTGTTGTGGGGTTTAGGTGAACTTCTGCAAGAGAAACTGCCTGGTGTCGGGGAGGGGGCTGGTTCATGCCCTTAGGTCCTTCCTCAGGTCCTGGGGAGTCACTGACTCCCATTCGCCTGTAGCTGTTATCACAGCAGGGCCCTTTGTGGGGCTTGGACAGGTCATGCCAGGTAGGCTCACATCCTGCTGGCTCATTGGGGTGACACTAGGGTTGCATCTCGGTTCACAGCAAGTCTGTGGGGCACGTGGCTATATCCATTAGTGCTCAGACCTGGCCTCTTCACCACTCCGTTTTGCTTAATACTCTCCCAAGGTCATCTTCTTAGGTCTTCCTCCTTTCTTACCGGGAGGTCACAAACTGTTCTGCTCTCCCCACTCGCGAAAGGTTCTCCAACACAGATAAGTGTTTTAGAGAAAGAATGCTGAAACAATTCAGTTCATTGTGATTGCCTTACAGTGTAAGGGTTTGTGGATTTCCACGGTGAGAAGAATTTTTGAATTTTCTTGTGATTGGTTTTTTAATTAAATTCGTCCTGTTGCGTTTAATGTGACAGCTCCTTTACTAGTGAGGACCCAGGGCTGTGTGGTCACTGTGGGATCCAGTGTGGGAGCCATTTGTTTTCATGTGTCTTTCAGCATCCCTAGATAATCATACTCGCCTAGTTAGCTCTGGAAGTGTGTGACCAGCTTTTAGCCATCTCAAATGTTCACAGCCTGTTACGGAGGGCCAGGGAGTATTGTTGGGGGGTCATGGAACAGCATCTACCACGGTGGCTTTCACAGGCAGAGGCATATCTCCCTGCCCAGGCCTCATGGATGGCTCATCCTCTTCCTGCTGTGCCCCTTCCCTCACCACCTGCTCGGGATGTCTGATGAGCAGGCTTCATCCTAGGCCGCGGGGCCCTGAGTTACAAGAAGAGTTTGAGGGGGTCACTTCTCCGTTGTTGTCTTGCATACACGATCTTTCCTAAAATTGGTACACCTGAGGAGGCACCTTCCAACTGTCTGGTCTGCAGGTTCTCTTTCCCCCTTTCTTTACCAGTGCCCTTTCACTTTCTAGAAACAAACAGAAGCCATATCCCTCAGCCAAATTCTTACCATGGTGCATTGCCCTAGGATGTGCTTAAAAACAAGCAATATAATCTTCTAGAGTCCAAGCCCAGAGACAGTGCAAAATACTGGTTTCAGGATGGTATCTTTTATAGAGTAATTGAGGCATCAAAACTCCTGTGTCTGGCCTGCCCTCAGCAGTGCAGAGATTTTTCTAAGTTGTATGCTAAGCAGTTCTAACGTGGGGTTGGCAGCTTTATTTAGACCATTCTTTTCAGACTCTTGGGTGTTGTCAAAGCATGTATTACCTTTAGAGAGAGAGCCCTCCATTTGTAAGCATAAGCAGTTTTTGTCATCTGGAAAGCTGCCACTAGTACTGAAACACTATGGGATAGTACTAATGATTCTTCTAAAGGTCACTGATCATCTCTAAGACCCCCAGAGACACTGAATTAAACATATAGGTGGAAAAGAAACTTGTATGATTACTTTCAGATCAAATGTGCACTAACACATTTAATAACACCTGGTAAAAGAAGTTAAAGCCAATGTAGCTATTCACAGATCACAGAACATTCTGGATATAATCCATTTTATTTCTTGTTACAAAATTAAAGCCCCCTACATACTGTTTGCCTGCAGCTGTAGCCCTGTGGCATCCATTCCTGTCAGATCTCGGAAGTGAAGCAGAGTCAGGCCTGGTTAGTACTGGGATGGGAGACCTCCTGGGAACACCAAGTGCTGTAGGCTTGGGAGACGGACCTGACAACCCATTCCCAAAAATCAATCCAACACTGAAAACCCTATGAACAGCAGAGCAGCACTGACAATAGTGTTTTGCCTGTCGTACATAGGGTCGCTATGAGTCATGACTGCATCTAACAGCAACAACATACTGTTTGGGAGCTGGAAATTAGCTGAATTGCTAGAGCGCAGCTCTGTAGTCTCTGAGGGTCCCAGGTTCAATTCCCAGTACCACAAAAATGGGAGAAGGATGTGGCAATCCACTCCTAAGGCAATCATGAAACAATCAGCCATTCAAAACCCTATGAGGGCCTCTCTGAGTCAGACATGACTCGACGGCACCTAACAACAACAACATACTGTTCACAAAAATGGAATCCTTGTCTGGTTACTAATTAGTCTTTTTAGCACTGTATCTGCCCTTGTCAGTGATTAAGTACAAGGAAAAGTGCAGTTACCATATCTAAGAAAATTAATGGGATTATATCTGATTTTGTGCACATGATTCTTAATCTTCCCATAAATTGAATTGCCTACATGCTACCATACATCCAGTGAAGAAATGCAAAGCTTATGTCATATACGTTGCTTCATAGCTAACTTAGAATATGACCTACACATTTGGCATTGAGTCATTGCAAAACAAATAATGAGATGGAACAGACTTATCTGGGGTTTATTTGGGGGTTTGGGTGCTGGGAATTGACCCCAGAGCCTCAGGCATGATGATAAGCATTCTCTATCACTGAGCTACACCTGCAAGCCTTACCTTGTTTTCCTGTTATAAAACTAGAATAATAAATATTAGGCAGATAGATCAGGCGTGATGATAAGCACTCTCTATCACTGAGCTACACCTGCAGCCCTTACCTTGTTTTCCTGTTATAAAACTAGAATAATAAATATTAGGCAGATAGGTGTAAATTTTGTCTGTTTCTGAAAGTTACCACAAAAGATATGCTATCCTTTCATGATGACTTCTTTAACTTACTCTAAAGCGATTCTGATAGCATTCATTGAAATATGCTTCAGTACATTTGTTGGAATTAGAAAATGAAGTCAGCCTTTGGTCAGAAGATAAGCATATCATGACTTTACTGACCTTGAAGCCTGCCCTTGCTGCTTAGCCTCCCTAGCAGACGTTTCCCCTCCATTGTAATGAACTCAGCCTACAGCTGCAAAGTTGTGATGAAATTATATTTAAAGTGTATGATCATTTACTTAAAATCTTTTCTAATTTTTAATTCTAGCCATACTTAAATACACATACATTAACTAGGGGCAAAACATCATTCCCAGTTTGGGTTTTTTTGTTGTCTTTTTTGTTGAACCCTGGGCCTTGAGTATGCTAGGCACATGGTCTTATCACTGAACGGCACTCCAACCCCTTTTCTATTTCTCGTTTTGAGTCAGGGTCTTGCTAAGTTTTGCAGGCCGCCTCTGGTCTCCAACTCACAGTCCTCCTCTTCAGCAGCCTGAGTTGCTGGGCTTACAAGCTTACAGGAGGGTGACCGACACTCCCCTTCTTTTTGAAATGCTTTTTAATATAACTGTGAAAGTTTCTAATACATTTTGTTTTGATTTGTTTTGGTATACTGGTGATTGTAGTGGTAACTAAGTTTTAACTGCTAGACTAGAAATTTTAAAAAAATAAAATTTCAGCTTAGTTGATATTTCTATTGCAAGGAAATATGCTAGGATGACAGACGACTTCAAAGCATAGAAATGCAATTGTGTACAATCCTGCAGCTGAGTGGAACAGTGTACATCTTCAAGTAGTGGAAGAACCGATGGGAAATTCCTTGATGGTGAAGAGGACCTGGGTGCCAGGCTTGCCCCAGCGCAGCCCAATCTGCTCCCTGAGAGCAGGGAGAGCAGTTAGAAAGGAGAGCCTAGACACGCCTAGCCTGGCGACAGAGACCGTCTGGAGCAGAGCCACATCACCCTGCGCTGAGGGGAGCCCAATCCCTGCTCCCCAGAAACGGACTCTATCATACCTGCCCCTGGGATTTGCACTTAGAAGAGATTGCGCAGGCATCAAGAGGAAATGGCAGGTGGTATGCCTGTGTCCCAAAGGTGTCACCAGCATGCTTGTCTGCCTAGTGTGGCATCCCCAGACAGGAGCAGACAAGGCTCAGGACAAATACAGGCAGCCCTCCCCGAGGCAGATAACGCAGCTCCTGGCGCAGGCTATGGAGCCTTCCAGTCAAGCCTGCTGCATCAGAAAGGCCCAGAGAGCTGCCGCCCCTGCTTAAAAGGGACGCCCGGAGAGCTGAAATGCTCGACGAAGGGTCAGACCTCTCCCTGCCCTTCCTGCTCTTCCCTTTAACTTCAGATTAGACATTTCCAGTAGGAAGTACTTTCCAGAACCTTTGCACTTTGTGTCACTTACTCCTTTACATTAAGTTCAACCAAGTTAAATTCTTCTGTTACAAATACCTTATGTGGCATTCGTTGCACAGTTGTTTTTCTCAGCTGTGTATAGGTGTCCAGGCAGACTGTGTGGACATCAGTGATGACACCAGCGTGCCTTGGCACTTTGCTGTAAGCCTGGCCGTGTTCTGCACTCTTATCACATACGGTGGGCCTGGACCTGGGCCTAGGCCTGGGCCTGGGTTTGACTCCAGCCCCAGACGTCATCAGTACGTGGTCCTGCCCGTGAGATCGTTCCTGGGTCTAGGACATTTCCCTCCTCCTCCATACTTTATTAACTTCTTAAAAACCACTTTCATAAAACCAGCGAAATGGTGACTTTTGGGAAGGAAGATGGCCAGAAACAGCACTCAGAAGCCTTCGGGAGCCGCTTGGCCATGTGGCTGAGGAGCCACGGTGGGACGTGGCCACCCGCTTGCTTCCTCCTGTGGGGCTGCAGTGCTATGGCTCCATCCGCTCAGTTCTAGGAGCTGCAGAAGTGGGACGGGGAGGCAGGGCTCTGCCCACAGGGCTGTGCACCTGGGGGCTCGCTCTGCCTGCCAAAAACATGTGTGACTTTTAAATTTCCTACCCCAAATCTTGCTGGGGTTGTTTGTTCTTCCTTTTGCCTCGTGATTATCCCTGTCCAGGGATTTTGGTTTTCTGGTCTGGGTTTTGTTTGGCTGCTGAGGGCTTTTAAGTCACTCGGGCTGGGCGGAGTGGCAGGCAGAGTATCGGGGTGGGCAAGAGCCTGGACGGAGCGAGTACTAGATGTGCTGGTTTGTGTGTTTCGTTCCAGGAGTCACAGAGTGTACTGAGAGAAAAACCAAAGGTGACAAGCTGGGCGCTCCTCCCCTCCACGTGGGCCAGAGCAGCTGTCCGTGCGCGAACCTAGTAGGGCCCAGCGGAGGGCTGCCGGGACCGGCTCCAGCTCCGGCAGCCGGGGTGCAGTGCGTCCGGGTCCCGGTGCTGCAGGTAGGAGGGGCAGCCGCGGGCCAGTGGGGTCTGTAGGGGAGGGCCGGGTGGAGGGGTGGCACCGTGTCTCATCCCCTGGCCCTCGACTTCCCAGCCCTCTAAGCTGCACCCCCTCCTGCCCTGCTCCCCGACGTCTCAGTAACCCCGGCTTCTCTCTTCTCCCCAGCCTGTCCCCCTGCATCTGCGCAAGCTCTTCCCTTTGTTAGGACTGGCGCACCAGGTTCGTGGCACTGGGCTACCCCGTGTTGACTCCTCGCAGCCTCACCTGTCGTCCCCCCACCCCGCTCTCTGGGGCGGGTCAGCCTGGGCCTCTCTCCCGCCAAGGACCTCTCGTGGCTTTCTTGCGCAGGGTGGGTCTGTCTGGTGCGGCCCAGTCTGGCCAGCGGAGAGCGAGTGGCCGCTGGCGCCCTCGCTCCTCCCCAGGCTGGGCGAGGGGCTCGGCTCCTTCAGCTGCACTGACTCTGCCTCTAGGGACTGGACTGCCCCTGGCACCCGAGGGGGCCTTTCTCTGCGGAAGGTGGTGGGACCTTTCTGTTTTTCCATCTCCTCTCCTTCCTCTCTGAGCCCCTGAAGGACAGGCCTAACCGCTTCTTGGAGGCTCAGCAGGCCTGCGGCTGGCAGCCTGTCCATGGGCGCCCACTGAGCACGATTGCTTGGTAGCCGCCCACACACCTGCACTGCCAGTGCCACTGAGGGGCTACAGTGGAACCGGAAGGGATAGGGCCGCTCAGGGCTCTGGCTGTGACCTGCCCGGTCACACCCATTTTCTCCACGCATCACGCTGGGGGTGTAGGTCACCCTACAGCAGGCAAGGGGCATCACAGGTGGCAAAGGACATCCCAGCTTGGGGCTCGCCCAGTTCTGTTGCATGAAAGGGGAGCTTAGGGACAGGTGAGGTCCCTGGAGTTGTAGCCCTGGGAGGAGCTTGTGGAGGAAGGAAGTGGCCACGGTGCCTGTGAAGGGTCCACGGGGCTCAGGTGGTGAAGGGTGGTGGCCGCGGCACAGTGCTGGGGCAGGCATTAAAGAGGGGCTGGAGGAAAGGAGAAGCCAGCGACGAGGGCGGGGCCTCCAGCACGTGTGAAGGCACAAGTAGGAAAGCCTGTCACTTCTTTCCCTTGTTGGGTCTGTGGCTTCGGGCAGCGTGGAAGTTGAGAAAGGTAAGAGCTGCCCAGAGATAGGGACAGTGGCAGGAGCTGCAGGGCCGTGGCAAGCAGGTCAGGGTGGAGAAGCCCTGGGCCAGGGGTTTAACACAGGGAGACTGTGGGAGAGCTGGCACAGGTAGAAAAGGAGCCCTTGGAAAGAGCACGTGGAGTGGGTGTTTTTTAAGGGAGACCCAAAAATGCAAGCTTTGAGGTCATGGAGAGCTGGGTTTGAATCTTTCACCCGCCTCTTGCCAGGTAGTACATAGTCTTGGGCAGGTTGCTTCAGCATGGCGGCCTCAGTTTTGCTGTCTATAAAATGGAAATGGTGGTGCCCACGCTTCTCAAGGCATTGGCGGGAGTGGGAGGGCAGTGGTGCAAGGCACCCCACGTCGGGATTGTGGGGCACTGTGGGTGGCGGGCAGCACGTGCACATGAAAGACAAATCAAGTCCCTTTTCTGGCTGTAGCGTGGGGGCCTCCCACCTTCCCGTCAGGGAGCCCCTGTCTGCTCTGCGCCCTTCCCTTCGGCCCGTGGGTGGGCCAAGGCGCACGGGAAAGGCTCTCCGTGGGCTTGAGAAGGTACCAGAGCATCCTCGGGAAATTCAGAATGGCCTCATAGGAGGGAGGTAGTGCTGGGGCTCAGAACAGGGTTTTTGAATGTGAAAATAATTGGGGAGCAGGGGAGGAGCCAGGCAGCAGAAGATTCCAGGCCCAGCTTAGTCACTGACACCTGGGCTGGGATCAGAGTGAAAGAGTGAGGGCCAGGAGAGGGCCCAGGACCCACCGCCCCTGCCAATTGCCCCCAGTTTCTTGGGCTCCCCCTCCACTGTGGTGGCTGGGTGGCTCCCGAGCACCTCAGTAAAGGGTCTCGGCGGGAGGCGAGCAGTGGTGCTGCGCTCGGTTGGAGGTTGAAAGGCCTTTGTGGTGGTTGCCTCCCCAGGACGGTCCTGCAGGTGAAGGAGTCTTGCCGTTGGCCCTGGGCCCGCAGCCGTCCACCTTCCACCCCTGCTTCACAGTGGATCTGCCTGTCTACGTCCTCCAGGTCTGGATGCCTGCAGCTCTGGCTTTTTCAATAAGACCGTTACCGGGCGTCCCCCAGCAGCACACTGGACACGCGTGGGGTTGGTGGCCAGGCTGCTTTTGGAAAAAGGTGCTCAGTGGTGCAACTCCAAGTCAGGCTCAGGTTGAGCATATGCAGCTTCTCCTTGTGGAGCGGGAGAAACATGCTGTGCTCCTGAGCGACTTCATCCTCAGAAACTAGCTTCCTGGCCTGTGGGAAGGGAGCTGGCAGGTTTTTAACCTAGGGGAAGGAGACCCAGATGAGTTCGTAAGTGCACGGGTTAAGTGGTTAACTGAGAGCAGGTTTCCATGCATAATTCAGATTTGGATATGAAGTAATGAAAGCATGTAGTTTGTCCGCTTTCCAGCATACTTGAGAAGCTTCTCTCCTGCTCTGCCTGGCAAGCCCACTCATAAAACTATTCCTAAAGAAATGAGGCAAACTAGGAACTAGCTAAAGACACTCACCGCAACCTGGAATCTAACGATACCAAAGTGGGAGCATTGCCTCTAGCAGAGGGGCAGCACAGGCCTTCGTCCTGCCCAGCCTTCAGGACGTCAATAGCACTTGCTCTCTGAGGGCTGCTCACCACAGGTCAAGGGGGAAGAGAGTAGTGACACTGAACAAAGGTGATCTCATGCTTGCAGAAAGGCACATCAGTGGTGCTCGGATGTGTGTGCATACAGTGACTGGCCTAGAAAAAACGTGGAAGAACTTAGTGTTCATTTTTCATTATTATTATTGTTATTTTACAGTACAGGGGGGTTGAACCCAGGGCCTTGTGCATACTTTACAAGTGCTATACCGCTGAGCTGCACCCTCAACCCCTTTGTAAAATTTTCTGTCTTGAGAGAGGGTCTCCCTAAATTACACAGGCTGCTTCTGGCTTTGAACTCTTAATCCTCTTGCCGCAGCCTCCCAGATTGCTGGGATTATAGGCATGCACAACTGTGCCGGGCTGCCTTATTATTTTTTTATATTTGATAGTTTTCCTTCAAGGGGGATAGGTTTCAAATAAGGAGGAGCATGTTGCTTTTAATTAGTGAAAATCAAATGCCCCGCCAGGTGCGCTTGCCTGGAGAAGGCCAGTGTGAAGAGGCAGACCCAGCCTCCGCTCTCCCTCCCCTCGCCCTCCCCTCGCCTGCCGTCCTCACTGCTTTGCTTGGTTTTGCAGGAGGTGCTCCCAGCACTAGGAGGCGCTGCTGGACCAGAGGCTGCACAGGTGCCAGGAAGCACTATCAACCTGAGGGACCTTCAGTGACAGCCCCTGACAGAGTGAGAAATGGGCCACGTGCCCAGCTGCACCTCCCACCACTTCCAATGCTGTGGCATGGGGCCCAGGAAGACCCCACTTGTTTTCTGCTCAGAAGTCCTACCTAGTTCTCTAGAGACTTCTGGGTACATGAATCAGAAATGTTTTCCTTCTGTCGTATCAGGAACCAGTTTGAGCTGTATTCTTTGACACTGCCTTGATAGGTAAAGGTACCCTGGGCGAGGGGCACACTGCCCACAACTGATGTGTGCTTTGCAGCCCTTCTCCCGGGTCCCCTGGGATGCAAGCTGGCTAGCACTTTTCACATTAAACAAAAGCAAGAGGATGTCTGCAAGATGTAGGGTAGGGCACAAGGTCCCTGCTCAAATACAGCGCCCAAACAGGGTCATTTGGGGCCAGCGTTTTAGCATTTTGCCCAAGAGAGACCTAGAAATCCCATTCTCCTTTTCTGCGAGCTTGTCTGACACCATTTCTCAATACTTCCATGGTGTCCTTGGTGGATTTTGCCACACTGCGGGCCAAAAGTGGTCATGTTGCCACAGTGAATTCAAATTCTAATCCGTGTTCTAGCAGTGCAGACAGGCAGCTAGATTTGGAGGAAAATGGTTGGGGTGTTCTGGTGCCCATCGGCAACCTGGTAGCAAGCCCTCTTCCAAGACTGAAAGTGTAGCTCAGAGCTTGGGATGGCAGAGTTAAACTTTCAACATTTTTCTAAATCCTATACTTGGGTATTAATGTTAAATTGTAATTTGACAAGTTTATACGGTGATGTTCTGAATACTATAAATTATGTGTAGGACTGTAACAACACGTGTATGTTTTTTACAGTTGAGTTTGAAGGTGTGCATATAATACATTCACTTATATTTTTACGAAGAACTGTCTTGAAAAAGGAGACAGGTTGATTACCTTGCACATATTTATTTGTCAGTTAGCAGACTGGACACAGGGTCACTCAGAAATGCTTTTTTTCTTTTCGCCTTGTGCCTTTAGAAGTGTATGTTTATTCGGATGCTGTTTTGGTTCTCAGACTTGGAATCGTCCAAATCCTGCCCTTTCTGTGGTTATTTCTTGAGTTTTGGGGAGGATACTTTGCACACAAGTCTCTATCCTGCTCTCCGTCTGCCACAGGCGCCTCCCCCCGCCCAGGGAACTGAAGCCCATTTGACAGGGTTCCTCTCCATAGGTCTCCGCTGCACTGCAGGCCGAAGTTTAGAGAGCAAACTTGCCCATGTGTTATCAGGGCCCTCCTCCCTCTGTGGCGGTCCCCACCTCAGAAGCCCTTCCCTTCTCCCACAGCCCCCCTGTGGGGGTCTGCCACCCATTGAGGGGACAGGACAGGCTGTGGGTGTACTGGGCGTGGAGGCACCCCGCTGCACTGGCCCAACTAGTCCTACTTGTGCAAACCAATAAAGGTTTTTGTACTGCCCTGCCCCAGAGGTTTCCCCGGAGTCATGAAAGGGAGCGCGTGTGGTGTTGAGGTCACGTCCCCTCTCAGCTGCCCAGCTTGCCAGTGGCTTTCCTTTTGTCTTCTGGAACCGAGCGGGGTTGGCTTTGGTGTCTCCCTAAGCAGCTGTTTGGGAGGAGAACCAAGGCGGTGCTCCTTCCTGCGGGGATGCCTAGAGGGACTGACTGAAGGGGAAGGCCCAGACTCCACAGAGACGTGAGTTTATTTCCTGTGAGTGAGGGCACTTCCAGGAGATCGCCAGGGCAGTCAGCATCCTCAGACCTAGCCCAGGCCTGGCCTCCACCGCTGCCCTCGTCCTCAGCCCTGCAGACCAGCTCTGGCCCCGCGAAGCCTAGGTAAAGAAGAACAGCATCTCCTCCTTCTCTTTGTCGACCAGCGTGTGCTCCGACTTCTCCTTCACCTTGAGGACCGGGGGGTGGGAGCGGCACACCAGCCTTCTGCCTCTCTGCCAAGGAAGTGAACGACACACCCTGATGCCCACCTGCCCCGCCCTCAGGCGAGGGAAGAGGCCAGCGAGCCCAGTCCACAAGCTCCTGGTCATGCGGGCCAGGGGCCAGAGCTGCTCTGAAGTGACCTGGGGCGTGGCTGGCCCAGCAGGCACCCAGCCTGTTCCGTGGGGCACCTCAAGGGGCCAGGCCTGGACTTGTTGTTGTTGTTAGGTGCCGTCGAGTCGGTATCCGACTCATAGCGACCCTCATAGGGTTTTCAATGGCTGACTGTTTTGGGATTGCCTTGGGAGTGGATTGCCAGGTCCTTCTCCCATTTTTGCGGTGCTGGGAATTGAACTCGGGACCTCAGAGACTACAGCACAGAGCTCTACCAGCTGAGCTAAATCCCAGCCCCAAAGCCTGGACAGAGACTGGGAAATCCCAGGCCACACCTAGAGGACCCGTTCCCTCAGCTCTGGGCTCCTGCTGGAGACTGCAGCGTCCGCCCTTCCAGGGTGACAGCTTTAACAGAAATCCCCCCTGCTCCTCTGGCCCCTGGGGCCTCACTTGGTTCAGGGCCTGCTGTAGGGACCAGCCTTCTGTTGCCAGGGCCAGAGCCAGAGGCCACAGTGGCCCATTCCCTGTGGGGTGAGGCCTCCCGCCCAGCGTGGCCTGGGGTCTGGCTGGGGTGGGGGCAGTGGGCCCCGGGGCTGAGCTGTCAATGCCAGCTCTGCACCAGGCCAGGGCAGCCAAGAGTTCCCAAGAGGGAGCTGAGCAGGGGCCAGGCGTCCTGGAGGAGGCAACCTCGGGGAAGAGGGGCCCCTGCAGTGGGAACACACCCCACCCAGGCCCCACTGTGGAAGCAGCCCCCTCGACTGCAGACAGGCTCGGGGCTTGGGCCGGAGGACCTGTGGAACCCTCTCCAGGCACCCCCAGACAGCAGCCCACCTTCTTCCTGATCTGGGCCTGGGCCCGGGCGCGGGCGCGCTGCAGCCGCTCCTCCTGCTGCTGCTTCTGCATCTTGGCCTTCTCCTCCCGCAGCCTGAGAGGCAAGAGGCGCTCGCCAGGGCCAGGGCCTGGGCCTGGGCGGCGCACCCTCCCCCGCAGACCCCTGCACCCACCCTCCCTGCCGGCTCCGCCTCGCCACCTGCCCGCAGCCAGGGCCCCACTATTGCTAGGCAGCGTGTCCAGGGCCTGCTAGGGGGTGAGCGGAGGCTCAGGGCAGGGCCCCAGGAGCCACATACCCCTAGGGCCACATCCATGCCCCCTGCCCAGGTGCCCCCAGCCCCATGGTCACTCGTGACAGCCAGGTATCTAGGCAGGCTGGGGGGCCTGGTCCCTTCCTGCCGGTGTTTCCAGGCATCAGGAACCTGTGTCCCCTCTGAGCAGGGTGCGGGCACCCAGAGGCCATGCTTCTGTGCTTGTGTGAGAGACCAGCAGAGGTTTGCAGGCGGCCGCATCCGGGCCCCATGGCACAGGCCGGGAGCCTGAGGTCCGTCTCCTCTGGGCTCCAGGCCTGCCTGGCCCCACCACACGGCTGAGACCCTCAGTGCCCTGGCCTCATGTCCCCCCTGGAACCCCACTTCAGGGACCGTCGCCTCCTCCAGTCTGGATCCTCACGGGCACCCAGAGCCCGGCCCCTGAGTCAGCACGGAGCCCCGGCTCTGGCCCCGGCTCACCGCATGCGCCGCTCCCTCTCCTTGGCCTTCTCGGCCTGCTCGATCTTGGCCTGCGGCACGCGCTCCAGATTCTCCAGCAGCTCGTCCAGCTGGTGCTCCACGATGGTCAGCATCTGCACGGTGCCCAGGTTGGCCTCTGGGTGCGTGCCCATGCACTGCCGGTACACCTCCTGCACCTTGCGGCTCAGGCTGTCCAGCAGCTTGTCCTGCAGAGCAGCGGCGCACCTCACTCCACACCTGCGCCCGCCACGTGCTGCCCTCCAGCACGGGGCGGCCACGGCGGGTGCCTAGAGGGCTGCTGGACTGACTGGGGTTCCCACTTTTCCTGGCCACACCAACCTATCTCCCATGGTCCCCTACGTCAGCCTCAGGCTCACCTCATGCCCCAGCCCTCCCCTGAGGACCCTGCTCCCGGGAGCCGGGGACCACATCCTGTGTGGCCCTGGGCAGATGAAGTCCCTCTCTGTGCCTGTTTTGACATTTAGAAAGGTAACAGCTCGTGTGTGTGTGTGTGTGTGTGTGTGTGTGTGTGTGTGTGTGTGTGTGTATACGGGCTGGGATTTTGCTCAGTTGGTAGAGCGTCACTGCAATCTCTGAGGTCCAGAGTTCGATTCCCAGCACCACAAACATGGGAGAAGGATGTGGCAACCCACTCCCAAAGCAATCCCGAAAACAATCTGCCATTGAAAACCCTCAACCCTATGAGGGTCGCTATGAGTCGGACACGACTCGATGGCACCAAACAACAACAGTGTGTGTGTGTGTATGTGTGTGTGTGTGTGTGTGTGTGTGTGTGTATTTATAAGTATATACATACATACATACATATATGGGTGCTATGTGAGGAACAAGTGAGGAATAGCAGGTAAAATCCCTGGCCTAGACACAGTGGGCAGTGGCACCTGGCTGGGCAGGGAGGGGCCCTCTGTGTCCCCAGCCCAGTGCCTGGCTTCTGGAGGCACCAGGCAGTATTGGAATGAATGGGAAACTGAATGAATGAATCAGGCCCTAGGCATGCTGTTGGGGTGGGAGTGCCGGGCTCTTGGCCAGCCCCAGGTCCCTGCCGCCCACAGTCACTGGCCTTCCGCCCCCTCCCGCCTTGCCAGTATGGCTTGGAGACACCCCTGTGCCCCACCTCGGGCGTCTTGCCAGCCACAGTGTGTTCACCAGCAAAGGTTTGTGGAAAGCGTAAGGCATAAAAGAAGTGGGGGCAGCTGAGTGGGCATGGGCTTCAGTGCCTGGGAGTGTTGCTCCGGGGGTCTCAGGGCCAGGGGTGCAGCCCCTTGGAGGTGGCCGGGAACCTGGTCCCTGGCCGACAGTACCCACTCCCTGCCTACCTGCTGGTCGCCCTTGTACTCGCCGAAGTGGAAGACGCGGGCTTTGAGCTCCAGCTCGGCAGCCATCTCCTCCTCCTTGGCGATGGACATGATCATCGTGGTGATCCACTGCTTCAGTAGGTTCACCTCCCTGTCCCTGCGTGGGAGGGGGCAGAGCACAGGTCACTCGGCACAACCCACCGTCCGCAGGGCCCCATCCAAGGTCTGTAGGACCAGGAGTTGCGGGGCTGGAGCTTGAAGTCTTCTGAAGCCCTGGCTGCGACATCAGCAGGGTCAACAAGGAAGAACAGACACCCTTAAGTGACCCCTTGTCTGTCACCATTACATCTTTCAGCTACAGGGTGTTTGTGATTTTTACTGCGTTGAGGAAATTCTAATCCTGAGTTGTCGACAGCTTTCATCACGAGTGGATGTTAGATTTTTATTATCTTTTTCTTTACCAAAATGATCATGTGGTTTCTTTCGCCTTTTAACGGATGGTTTACAGTAATTGATTTTTGCGTGTTGCACCAGCCCAGGATGCCTAGGGTAAATCCCTCTGGGTGGTGGTGGTGGTGGTTAGGTGCCATCAAGTCGGTATCCAACTCATAGCCACCTTCATAGGGTTTCCAATGGCTGATTGTTTCAGGATTGCTTTGGGAGTGGATTGCCAGGTCCTTCTCCCATTTTCGCGGTGCTGGGAATTGAACTCGGGACCTCAAAGACTGCAGAGCAACGCTCTACCAACTGAGCTAAATCCCAGCCCATCCCTCTTGGTGGTGGTATGTAATTCTTTTTACCCATTCTTGGGTTCGATTTGCTAATGTTTCAGGATTTGTGTGTGTGTTGAGATGTGCTGTTCTATACTTTCCCTTTCTTGTAATGTGTGTGTCTGCCTCGGGCCTTAGGGTCATGCTGGCCTCAGAAAGACTGAGGAATATTCCCTCTGCTGCTGTCTTCTGGAGGAGACTGCAGAGAACTGGGATCACTTCTTCCTTAAATGTTTTGTAGAATTCACCAATTAGTTGGTGCCTGAGGGTTTCCTTTTTGGAATGTTATTTATTTAATGTCTTTAATAGATGTCGGCTTACTCAGTTGTCTTTTTAAAATTTTTCAAAAACTGTATTTTTACTTTTTTTTTTTTTTTTTTTTTTTGCCCTGAGAAAGGCAGGTTGAGTTCATGGAGGTCAAATGCACAGAGGGGCTATGACTCCAAATGGGGGTGTTGTTGGGGGTGGCTCAACTGTCTTGCGCTTGGCTGGCTGAACGCCAGCTCCTACAAGTCACCTGCAACATTCTGCTGAGGTGTGCATGAGTGGGTGGGGTGAGGGGCCCATCGTCTTGACAGGTTCTCTGGAATCTGGGAGGCTGCCTGCCTCTCCCCAGCTCCTCTGTGTCTCTGGCACTTCTGGCTGGTGGTTTCACTTCATGCTGGAGACTCTAAGCCATGCTGAACCAATGAGACAGTTTCTCAGGAGCATGACTCTCCCATGGGATACTGAAGGCTTGGCTGGCTCTCACCTCAGGCCCTTTGCACTTCCTGTTCCCTCTGCCTGCAGTCGTCTTTCCCCAGGTCCCTGTGTGACTGGCTGTTTTCCCATCCCTCAGGATGTTCCTGGACCACATTACCTTTCTCCTAGAAGACTTCCCAGCCCCTCTGGTCCGCTCTCACCCTCCACTTCAGCCCCTTTTCATGTCGCTCACCTTATCTTCTTCCTAGCCTCTGTCAGTTTCTACGAGCCAAGCTGTGGGTCTTTCTGTTATGCCTGCTGCCATTGACAGCGATCTCCGTGAAGGCAGGGCCTTGCCTTATCCTTGCAGGCCTCAGGCGCAGGCCGGACCCAGAAAAAGTGCTTGGTGTTTGGGGAGTTAATAGATGGATCCCTGGACCAGCCTCACCTTGTACCCCAACAGACCCTGACCCGCCCAGTTCTCCTGGGCCCCGGGAGGGGTTCCATGAAGGAGCCTGCGAGGGCCAGCTAGCGGCCATCCATCCCAGCAGGAGCCATGAGAGCCTCCACTGGGCTCCAGGTGGGAGTGCGACAGGCTCCTGCCTCCCCTGCTGCCCCTCTGATCAGACCCGGGCGCTGGGTTTCCCCAGGGTCTTTCTGAAGCCCTGGCATGATGGGCAAGTGGGCACCTCCCTCCTCCAAAAAGCCCTTTTGGTTCCCAGCCTCTGGGACCGCTCTGCCTCTCCGTACTGTCCAGCTCATGCTGGGAGAACCCTTGATGGCCCCGAGGGGAACAGGGAAGGAGGCCTGGCCAGCACAGCTGACGCTTCCTCAGTGGCTCATGAAGTCCCTGCCTCCAGCCCTGTCCAAGCCATGACTGCCTGCGCGCCCTCAGGCTTGGGCTGTGGCCCTCCAACCCACGTCCTGGAGAGGTGCCTCTGCTCCCCGCCTGCCCCACGCAGAGGACACGGCCCCTCCCCAAGGCGAGGGCACAGGCGGGGCCGGGGGGCACAGCAGCTCCCAGCCACGTGGAGGTCCCCGTGACAGCCCGGGAGGCCCGCGGGACCTACATGCGGAGCTGGGTGTTCTTCAGGGTGATGCTCAGGTCCTCCAGGGTCTCCTCCATCTCCTGCGTGTTCTGGATCAGCGACAGGTTCTGCTCCTCCAGCTGCGTGAAGACGTCCAGGAGCTGCTGGGGCTCGGTGAAGTACAGCGCCTGCTCCTGCAGCTCAGAGGGGCGGGGCGGGTGTGGGTAGGGCTGGATGGGGCCAGGCGGGATGGGGCGTGGCCTGTTGTGGGTGGGGCGGGGCCTGGCCTCCTGTGGGCGGGGCCTGGCCTGGTGTGGGTAGGGCCTGTTGAGGGGCTGGGGCGCCTGAGCTGGGCTCTGGAGTGGAGGCACAGGAGCTAGGGACAGAACAAAGCCACAGACCTCCCCGTCGCTGTCGGTGTCGTCCTGCGATGGGAGGGTGGAGCTCGACCTGCAGAGGGAAAGTGGGGTCAGGCGCCTGAGCGCCTGGAGTGGGCTGTGGGCATGGATGGATGGCGCCTCTTCCCCGTCCCTCCCCTTCCCACAAATTGCCTAGATGTGGCACCAGCTCCCTCAGGGTTCCCTGTAGCCCCCAGCCTGGGCTACAGGGAACACGAGGCATCTGTGTGAGGGCTGGTGGCTGGTCTTCTCCACAGGGATGACCACAGGATGAAGCATGAGAATAAAGGGAACTTAGAGAGAAGCAACGGGCTGGGATTTAGCTCAGTCGGTAGAGCGCTGCTCTGCAGTCTCTGAGGTCCAGAGTTCGATTCCCAGCCCCGCAAAAATGGGAGAAGGATGTGGCAACCCACTCCCAAGGCAATCCCGAAACAGCCATTGAAAACCCCATGAGGGTCGCTATGAGTCGGATACCGACTCGACGGCACCTAACAACAACAACAGAGAAGCAGAGCTCCGGTCTTCATCCACACGCAAGCATCAGCCTGGGATGTGGGAAGCCAAGGCTGGGCTACGTGCCCATGGTGTGGCACTCAGGAACTGATGAGGGATAGAACCACAGGAGGGGGCCAGGCAGTCACAGAGCAAGAACAGAGGATAGGACATGGGCAGGAAGAACAGAGATTCAGCCTCACACTGGAGGAAGCAGCCCGCGAGCCTTATGCCTGCTGCTTCCCATTGCCCACTGCCACTACCTTCATCCACACCAAGGCACCATGATGCTTCCTGAAGAAAGCAGAATACAAACCGGGCGCGGTGGCGCACAACTGTAATCACAACGGCTTGGGAGGCAGAGGCAAGAGGATCTCAAGTTCGAGACCAGAGGCAGTCTGTGTAACTTAGCAAGACTCTGTCTCAAAAAGTAAAAAAATAGGCTGTAGCTGCAGCTCAGTGGTCCAGCACTTGTAGAGCATGCAGGCGCGAGGCCCTGGGTTCAACCCCCAGTACTGAAAAAAAAAAAAAAAAAAAAAGGCAGAACACCACCACTGTGGCTCTTGGGTTGGCAAAGAATTCTTGAGAAAGGCTCAGACTGCACCATTAGTGATGGGCTGGTAAACAGTGTTATTAACTTGAAGTATTTCTATTCCCCCAAAGTCATGCTGATAGTGATGAGCCTGGGAGGAGCCATCTGTGCAGCACCCAGGATGTATAAAGAGCTGATAGAAGACTGAAGAAAAAGGCCCAGTGGGCCAATACAAATGTACAGACCCGGCTGGGCGCAGAGGCACAGCCTGCATCCCGGTGGTTTGGGAGGCTGAGGCAGGAGGATCACAAATCCAAAGCCAGAAGCAGCCTGCGCAACTTAGCCAGACCCTGTCTCAAAATTTAAAAAAAGTAAAAAGGGCCAGGGGTACAACTCAGTGGTGGAGCACTTGCCTAGCATGTGTGATTACCTGGGTTCAACCTCCAGTACTGCAAAAGAAAAAAAAAAAAGCCGGGCGCAGAGGCGCACACCTGTAATCCCAGCAGCTCCGGAGGCAGAGGCGGGAAGATCGCAAGTTTGAGAACAGAGACAGTCTGCATAACTTAGAGAGACCCTGTCTCAAAAAGTTAAAAAATGGGCTGGGAGTGCAGCTCAGTGGGCCAGCACTTGCAAAGCATGCAGGCGCGAGGCCCTGGGTTCAACACCCAATACTGAAAAAAAAAGAAAGAGAAAAAGAAAAAAAAAAAAAAGGACAGAAACCAGATTTCACAGATAGGCTGCCGGAGCCCCTCCAGAGTGTGGCAGCCACAGACCTCTGACCCACAGGGAGGTCACCTTGCTCCTGCTCCCTGCTCCTAAAGGAAGCAAAGGCAGGGTCCCAGATGGCCTCAGCTGGACCCAAGCTTCAACTCTCCAAGTGCCAATAAATAGGAAATCATTCGTATTTCAGTCATCAGGAAAATGCCACTAAAGCCACACGGATGCTTCCCTCCCGTAGTAACAATGTCTTTGATTTTTCTGTAGTCTGGGGCTTTGACATCTCGGACCTCACTGACCTGGGGAGACCGACCCTCCAAGGACCAGCCTTGGGGGCTGCTTTCCAGGGCAAACCAGCCTCTTGGTTCCACCCCCAAGGTCCCCTTTGCTGGGCTGTGACAAAAGGCTACTCTACCCCGCCTGGGGGCTGGGATTTAGCTCAGTTGGTAGAGCGCTGCGCTGAAGTCTCTGAGGTCCCGAGTTCAATTCCCAGCACCACAAAAATGGGAGAAGGGCCTGGCAATCCTCTCCCAAGGCAATCCCGAAACAGCCCTTGAAAACCCTATGAGGGCCCCTATGAGTCGGATACCGACTCTACGGCACCTAACAACAACAACAACCCTGCCTGGATCCCCCTGCACCGAACCAGACACCCAGGAGCCGCCCCAGTTCCTGGAAATTATTCAACCTGGCCGGCCCCAGCCTGCTGCGCCACCTTCTTGCGGAACCACAGCACATGTGCTTGCCCTCGGCCCTGCCTCCACAGCCTCCCCTCCCCCGTGACCCTGCACACAGGGCATCCGCCTCTGGGAAGCGTGAGAAACCACCTTTCTGTGACTGTGGCCTCCCGATTGGATGCCTGGCCCCCCGGCCCCCAAAGGCCACTCACTTGACGGTGTCCAGCCCGCTGGGCACACTGGGCTGGCTGCTCGGCCGCGGGCTGCTGCTGCCGGGTGAGGTCTGACCCAGCCGAATGGCCTGGATGAACCTCCACGGCTTCTTCAGGGCCTGAGCCTCTGCAGGAAGCACCACACGGATGGTTTCCTTGCGCTCCGGCCTGGGGGGCAGGGGCTCCTCCACGGGGGGCAGCTACGTACCTTTGGTCCACAGGGAGGCAAGCTTGCTCCTGCTTCCTGTTCCTAAAGGAGGTAAAGGCGGGGTCCCAGATGGCCTGCGCTGGACCCAAGCTTCAGGGACACAGCTGGGGCTCTGGTCTCCCGAGACTGCCCCTACCCCCCACCTTCAAAGGAGGGCGGCACCAGGCAAGAGAGCCCTTGGCTTGAGCCGAGAGCCGCGAGGCCCCAGGTGAAGGCTTGGGCTGAGCCCCTGGGAGGCAAAAGGGCACCAGGCCCTGGGCAGAGCCCAGCGGGCCACCAAAGGCAGGAATGGCTGGCACGGCCCCGGCCAGCTGGACACAGGGTCCCAGGGCACCACCTGCCAAGCCCACCGCGGGGCCCACTCCCGTTTCTGCTACCTCTGTCCCCCGGTGTCAAGAAAGACACACTGCTCTCCTTGGGGGTCTCGGCGGCCTCCTTGGCCTTCTTGAGAGCCAGGCGCTTGGCCTCCTGCTCCTCCACCCACTCCTTGGGGGACAGCTTGTACAGGAAGTCCTTGTAGACCTTGTAATGCTGCAGGGTGTCTTCAAATTTGGAGATTTCACTAGGCCCAGGGGGAGGAAGGGGCGGGTCAGGGCCAAGCACTCCGGCCAGCAGCCTGGGAGGGCCCTTGCTGTGGACAGCGGGCATAGGCACCCCTTGTGTTAGGAGCAACCAGGGCTCCAAAAGCCACGGCCCCCTCGGCCTGCAGCCTCCTCTCCGCCCTGTAGGGGGAGCCTCTGAGCCACGCTGGGCCTGCATCCCGCTGGTATGACCTCCGGGGAATCACTGACTCTCTCTTGGCCTCAGTCCCTCACTCTGTAAAATGGGCCATCACCTCCAGTAGGGCTGAGTCCCTGAGAGGTTTGCAGGTTCTCCATGGGGCGGCAGCGGAGGTGGAGGAACGTGGGAGCCAGGCAGCTGCACCCTTCTGCTGCGTTCACCCTTTTTTTTTTTTTGTGGTACTGGGGATTGAACCCAGGGCCTCCAGTGTGCATGCTCTGCAAGTGCTGGACCACTGAGCTGCACCCCCAGCCCTTTTTTTTTTTTTTTTTTTTTTTTGCGGTACTGGGGATTGAACCCAGGGCCTCACATTTTCACATTCTGCAAGTGCTGGACCACTGAGCTGCACCCTCAGCCCCCCCTTTTTTTTTTTTACTTTATTTGAGACAGGGTCTCGCTAAGTGACCCAGACTGCCTCTGGTCTCCACCTTGCGATCCTCCCGCCTCTGCCTCCCGAGCCGCTGGGATGACAGGCGTGCGCCACCGCGCCGGGCTGCGCTCACCTCTTGATATTCATGATCTGGACGGTGAGGTTGCGGATCTCCACAATCTTCTCCATCTTGGCCTTGGACTCCTTCTCAGCCCTGGGGGAGGAGTGGGGAGCACGAGGCTGTGCACAGCTCATTAAAGAAAGACCAGCAGCGCGGGCTGCTGGCCTCGGGCCCTGGGGTGGGGGCGGGGAGGGGGCTGGGGTCAGGGGCTCACACTCTCAGGGCCTGCACGGAGTTCCGGTCGTTCTCCCTGAGAAACTCGTCGAACAAGGCCGCGTCCTTCTCCAGGCACTTCTCGGCCCGCTCCAGCCTGGTCTCCTCCCGAGTGGCCAGCAGCTCCAGCCGCTGCATCTCATTCCGCTTCACGTCCAGGGCGTACTGGGGGGAGGGCGGCAGAGCAGGGGTCACGGCGCCTGGCCGCGCCACAGGCCCTCACCTGGGCGCAGCCGGGCCCACCTGGAGCAGGAACATCTTGCGCTTCTGCTCCGTGTAGTTGCTTAGCTTGTCCGGCTCCATTTTCTTTTCTGCAGTGGGAGCAGGGCTGTGAGCGGCCAGCCGGAAGCCAGGCCCCCCGGAGGACAGGCGCCCGGCGAGTCTGCAGAGGGGCCCAGCAGCCACCCAGGGGTGGCCGGCAAAAGGAGAAAAGGCTCTCCCGGTCAGCAGCCGCCTCTGCAGCCCTCGAGGAGGCCCCCTGCACCCCCGGACTCACCCAGCCACCCTTAGAAATGCAGAAAAGAATCGCATCGCACTGAGCACACACAGACTTTCTCTCTTTTTACATCAAATATATAGCATACGGGCTGGGATTCAGCTCAGTGGGTACAGCGCTGCGCTGCAGTCTCTGAGGACCAGAGTTCAATTCCCAGCGCTGCAAAAATGGGAGAAGGGCCTGGCAATCCACTCCCAAGGCAATCCCGAAACAGTCAGTCATTGAAAACCCTATGAGGGTCGCTATGAGTCGGATACCGACTCGACGGCACCTAACAACAACAACAACACATATAGCATACAGGTATTCTATGTAACCTGAAGATGATTTAAAGTACCTGGGCAGGTGTGCCTAGGTTATGTGCCATTTTACATAAGGGCCTGGAACATTGTGGATTTTGGTATCCAAAGGGGGTGGTCCCGGAACTCATTCCCTGAGCATTCAGAGGGACGACTGTGTTATTCTCCAGGGTCAGAGTCCATCATGTGGGAAGTCCTTACTGTGTCTGACTTGGGCCTCTCTTGCTGCAGCCCCCTCTTTACTTGGAAGGAGGCTCTGGACAACCCCACCCTGGACCCTTCACCCAGCTATACCTAATAAAGGCCAATGGGAGGGGCAGGAGGGGAAAAGGGGGCACTGGAATATCTACTTGGGGCACCCTGTCCCCTACCCTTTCGAATCCGGGCAACAGCTAAGTCTACACTGCCAAGGCTTAAACCAGACTGAGGAAATCTGAGCTGGGCGTCTAGACAAGCAAAGGGCCTGTGAAGTGAGGGCAGGGCCCTATGGGCAGAGGAAGTGCCACGCCCTCCCTGACCTAAGCACGCTCAGGAGCTCCGCAGAGAACCTTGGCGCCCTGGGGCTCTGGGTCCGACCCATAGACCCCCTCCAGGACAGGGACTGCTGTGGTTGACACGGCAGCCCTGGTCTGGAAGTTGGGTGCCCAGTGCTGCCCTGGCATGGCTTCCCTGGGTGACCTTGGACTCCTGCCCCTTGAGGAGACTCAGCTCTGCACTGGCAGCCAAGGAATCTCGCAGCCCAGACACACTGGCTCCGGCCCGCCTGCCCAGCCTGGAGAGTGGAGGGCAGAGGCCCAGGGAGGAGCCATGGTGCTTCCCAGGCCAAGCTCTCACCCACAGGACAAGGCAGAGGGGAGGGGCTAATGGGTCTGACTTCACACTTAGAGCCCCTAGGATCCACTGTGTGCAGAGACTCCCTGATCCACACTCCCACCCCCTAGCCTCTCAGTGATCTGGCTGGTAGAATATTAATACATACTTAGTACTTAATATTTCCTCTTTTGCGTTGACCTGTCACTCTCCCAAACATGATGTCTTTCTCTAGGGATTGATCTCTCCTGACTACATGTCCGAAATATGTAAGACGGAGTCTGGCCATTCTTGCTTCCAAGGAGCACTCTGGTTGCACAAAAGAGGAAAACCCTCCACCAGATGGATTGACACAGTGTCTGCAACAATGGGCTTAAACATAAATAAGATCATGTGCCTGGCACAGAATCGGGGAGTGTTTCGATCTGCAGCACATAGGGTCGCTATGAGTCGGACTCAACTCGAGGGCACCTAACAACAACAGTACTCAATGTGTGGAGACTCCCTGATCCACACTCCTGCCTCCTAGCCTCTTGGTGATCTGGTTGGTAGAATATTAATACATATTTAGTACTTAATGTATGGAGACTCCCTGATCCACACTCCCGGCTCCTAGCCTGTCAGTGATCTGGCTGGTAGAACATTAATACGTTGTTGTTGTCAGGTGCGGTCGAGTCGGTATCCGACTCATAGCGACCCTCATAGGGTTTTCAATGGCTGACTGTTTCCGGATTGCCTTGGGAGTGGACTGCCAGGTCCTTCTCCCATTTTTGCAGTGCTGGAAATCAAACTCGGGACCTCAGAGACTGCAGCACAGCGCTCTACCAACTGAGCTAAATCCCAGCCTGTCATTAATACATACTTAGTACTTAATGTACGGAGACTTCCTGATCCACACTCCCAGCCCCTAGCCTCTCAGTGATCTGGCTGGTAGAATATTGATACATATTTAGTACTTAAGACTTCCCACTGGGTAATACAGACGGCAAAGGCTCACGGGCAGAGGCTGGTCAGTGTGTTAGCACAGCTAATCCCCACCGTGTGAGAGACGAGCACTGCTCACAAGGGAGGTGGAACTGCAAGGCCAAGCCATGAAGCAACTGGCCACCACCTTGAAGCTGCGCAGGGCCGCAGCTGCGCTCAGGACCAGGAAATCTAGTTCCCCGTCCACCTTCCTGGCTACAGAGTTAAACGCCTACTTCATTTTGTTTTGGGTGCTGGGGTGGCACCTGGGCAGGATGCGCCCTCTGGAGTTCCGGGGGCGCAGAGGCAGCCCGGGGACGGCCTGACAGCCCCACCCCGGGCGCGGGCGTGCGCGGGCGCCTGCGCAGCGCCACGGGGCTGGGGGCGGCACCTCGGGTCATGGCGAGCTTCCAGACCGTGTTGTCGCGGAAGGCGCGCAGGTGCTCGGCCTCGGCCAGCAGCTCCTTGTCCTGCGCCTCGTCCTCCAGCTGCAGCTCCTGGCGCAGGCTGGTTTGCCGCGCCGACATCTTGGACGAGTAGGTGGCCTTCTGGTGCACGTGCATCTGCTTCTTCTGCTCGCGCTCCTGGGGGCGGCAGGCAGCTCGGGCCCCCGCCAGGGGCCCCCCAGCGGCGCTGTGGGCGGGGCTCGGGCGCGCACAGCGGGGAGGCTGCGCGACCCCCACCCCCGCCCTAGGTTCCGGTTCCCGAGGCCTGGATGTGGGGCGGGGCTGGGCCGTTGCCTTTCCCTTGGGGGCCCAGCTCATGCTGGTGCGGGGTTCCCTGGGAACCGCTGCGCCAAAGGAACCCCAGGGACGCAGGGCCCTGAGTCCGGGGAGAGAATGGACGCCACGGCCTGCGCTGCCTGGGCTTGCCCTGGGCACTGCCCTGGTGGGGATGACAGGGGACAGCGTGCCCGGTGCAGACCAGGCAGCGGAATGCCAGGGCCACCCCCCCACCCCGGCACTGCCGAGGGGCTGCACGTTTGAGTCTGTGTGGACACACCCGCGTCTTTGCGTATGTGGCCATCCCACGAAGGGGGGCCACGTAAGGCTGGTGCAAATGGGGCTCCCCCACGGAGGGACGAGGACCCGTGTGCTCGCCACAGGCCTTGAAGGACAAGCAGAGGCCCAGAGGGGGACGACATTTTCATGCCCAGATTTGGTAGGCATCTCCTGAAGGGGCAGGAGTCGAAGGTCACCCAGGGAAGCCATGCCAGGGCAGTGCCTGGCACCCAACTTTCAGACCAGGGCTGCCATGTCAACCACAGCAGCCCCTGTCCTGGAGAGGGTCTGGGGGTGGGACCCAGAGCCCCAGGGCACCAAGGTCCTCTGCGGAAGAGACCACGGAAGACACGGGGTGGTGGCCGCATCGGCCTGAAGAACCCAGCAAGGACGGGGCTGTGTGAGGCAGTGGGCAGTTCAGAGATGTGAAGGCCAGGCAGCCTTCCCAGGTGATTTCGTGGGAAGACACGAGCCACGGATTTTCCTGGAGTGAGAGCCACCTGGGGATCATGAGCTTCTGAGAAGGGAGCGTGGCTGCTGATTATCAGCGGGAAGGAGGGACCGAGGAGGCGCCACGGGCTCTCGAGCCCTGGTTTCGGACACTCACCGAGATAGCCTTATTCCGCTCCTGATCTCTGAGCAGGAAGAAGTCCACGTTTCCAGACATGTGGAAAGGGTTAGTGGAGCGGTCAGGAGGCTCTGGGGAGGGAGACGCGTTGTTGGAGAGAAAAGCCAGTTCTTGTAGGTGGGGGTCGATGCCTCAGGGTCCCAGTGCCCTCCCCACCCAGCATATGACGCATAGCCCAGGTGAGTTTGAAACGTTTTTGTGGGTCTAGTGGGGCCTGGAGTCTGCGCCCGGGATCCCGCAGTCCCAGAAACTAACGTGGGTGGTTTAACCCAGCACGGGAGCCAGGCTGCAGCTGCCCAGTGTCTGAAAGAGACCCCGGGCAGGGGCGCCATCCTGTGCCTCAGACATCTGCCCTCTGTCCTGACTTGGACAGCCCCAGGAAACCCTGTTACAGAGGGCAGAGGCCGGAGCCTGCCTAGCACCTGGAAGCCATGGGGTTAGCATGCTGCTGGCACGGGGCTGGGGAGCATGCAGCGCCGGGTGCCAAGTGCTATGGGCCACTGAGCTGAACACATCTGGCTCTGGGGGGCAGAAGGCCAGGAAGGGGGGTGCAGGTTTCCTCCCAAGAGCGTGCACCTGCCTCTCCACCCCCAGCTCCATGGCTTCTTCTACACCCTGACTAGGATTCAGAGAGGGATTCCAGGGTGGACGCCAAGGGCATCTTTGCGAGCCCCCCAAAATGTTATCAATAAGTGAACCTGGAGTTAGAGAGCTCTGTGTGGGTGGGGATGGCAGACAAGGGCGCGGGGAGGGGAGCACTGGGTCCCCTGGGCTCTGGACATGGACAGCGGGAGTGTGGAGTGCCCCGGCCATGAGCTCCTCCCTGCCCATGCCTCCTGCTCTCCCTCCGCACTCCCAAGTGTGGGTCCCAGTTGAGTGGTGGGGGCTGAGGGATCGGAAAGCCAGGGATTCTCTGTGGCCCCAGCAGGGGCCTCCACTGCTAAAACAAATCCATGGCCTGCACTGGGCACCATGTGCCAGCCTGAGGACGTGGGGGAGGGAGTGTCCACAGCCAGCCTTTGTCCCCTGGGAAGGGGAGAGTGCGGCTCATCCATGCAGTGACTGTCAGGGTGCTCGTGGGTAGGGGAGCCACGGCCAAGATGGCGACCGTGTGAGGTAAGTCACTGAGCCTGTGTGGACTGATGATGGACACTTGCCCCTCACAGAAGGAAGGAGAGAACCACAGGATCATTTCCACGGACACATCAAAACTTTGGATAAAATTCACGGCTGTTTGTCTTGAGACCCGGCCTCACTATGTGGCCCAGGGTGGCCTCAGCTCCCAGGCCCCAGCCATCATCCTGCCTCAGCCTCCTGAGGAGCAGGGAGTGCAGGTGCGGGGCCATGACACCTGGCTAAAACTTGTTTATTTATTTCTGTATGTATTTTTTGGCGCTGGGGATGGAACCCAGGGCCTCACACAGGCTAGGCCAACTCTCTGCCACTGAGCGCCATCCCTAGCCTATAAAATTTATCTTTTTTTTTTTTTTTTTTTTTTTTGTAGTACTGGGGGTTGAACCCAGGGCCTTGTGCCTGCATGCTCTGCAAGTGCTGGACCACTGAGCTGCGCCCCCAGCCCATATTTTTACTTTTTTTTGGAGACAGGTTCTCGCTAAATTACGTAGACTGCCTCTGGTCTCGAACTTGCGATCCTCCCGCCTCTGCCTCCTGAGCCTAAAATGTATCTTTTAACAAAACGTTCAGCAACCCAGGAGTAGGAGGCACCATCTGCAGTAGGATATAGGACGTGGTCCTAGGTGTATAAGGGCCACCGGACCCCCACAGGTCCCATCCTAATCCCTAGTGGTGTGAGTGGTTCCCTCTTATGTGCGGGGACTGCAGACGTAACTGAGGATCTTGAAGTGGGAGGTGGTTCCGGGTGAGCCAGGGGGGCTGACGGCACCACGGGCCCTCAGAAGAGCTAGCGGGGGGAGAGAAGCAGACAGAGGAGGTGTGATGACAGCATCCAGGTGTGAGTGACCGCTGAGGTCACTACGCCGCTGCCTCTGAAGAGACAAGGAATAGACAGAGCCTCTAGAAGCCAGGTGGGCTGGGATTTAGCTCAGTTGGTAGAGCACCTCTCTGCAGTCTCTGAGGTCCCGGGTTTGATTCCCAGCACCACAAAAATGGGAGAAGGACGTGGCAACCCACTCCCGAGGCAATCTCAAAACAGTCAGCCATTGAAAATCCTATGAGGGTCGCTATGAGTCGGATACCGACTTGATAGCACCTGACAACAACAACAACTAGAAGCCAGGAAAAACCAGGGATGCACCTCCCCGGGGCTCGAAGGATGCTAACACCTGACCACAGTCCTGTAAGAGCCACCTGCTCCTGTGACCGCCATGACGGTCCTGTGAGTGGCACAGAGACCTCCAGTCCACATGGCAGACACAGCAGTCCTCTGGCCAGTGCCAGCGGCCAGAGCCTTGGCCCACACTGCGAGAGTGGTCAGAAGAGGCTGGAGGCAGCAGAGCAGAGCGAGCGTTCCCACCCCAAGGAGCTTGGAGCTGGGGCCTGGGGGCTTCTGCGGGGCACAACGTGGCTGGCTCAGGGGATGGGAATGTTCTAGATCTTAATGCAGAGGACATCACCCAGTCATCTACAGCTGTGATCCCAGTGGCTTGGGAGGACGAGGAAGGAGGATGGAGGCCAGAGGCAGCCTGGGCAACGAGGCGAGGCCCTATCTCAAAATAAAAAAAAGAAGGAGGAGGAGGAGGAGAAGAAGAAGAGAAGGAAGGGGAAGGGGAAGAGGAAGAAGAAGGAGAAGGAGGAGGAGGA